>JAMKCH010048607.1:0-11181 GCA_023653785.1 Ophioderma brevispina
ATCTTGCAAGTTTAAACCCCCCCACGAAGCATAGTTCCAGATGTTTATGAGTAGCACCCCGGTTGGTATTTGATAGTATTCTATACCTCTCACTCTTCATTTGACACCACCCTAGGGTCACAACATTTTCCATTGGTAGAGATTTAACTTGAAAGTGTCCCCCACATGAGGTCACAAGTAAGGATGTTTAGGCGTAGCACACCCGGTTTGCCATTTATAGTATTCTATCGTCTCACTCTTCATTTGATACCACCATAGAGGTCCCAACATCTTCCGTTTGGGAGATATAAATTTTGAAATGGCCCCAACATAATCATAACAAGATATGGTTTAGGAGTAGCCCCCCGGTTTGCATTTATAGTATTCTTTATTTCCTGCTCTTTCAATTTGACACCCACCCCCAGGGCCACAACATTTTCCATGTAATTATAGTAATGATAAAAGTCATGCCAAATCCCTTAAAATTCACTAAATTTAGTAAAATATGAAAATTTATTCAATTTGGCAACACTATTTTTGAAAAAACATGTGACCACATTTTAAATTTTGAGTCGGCTACGGTGTCCAGAAAGTGTGAATGCACAATTTTGCGTATTTCACATTTTCCAAGAATGTAAACAGGCTGCAACCCAAAACTGACAGAAGTAGAAAAACCATTTCAATGAAAACGTGGGCACTGATCTAGCTATATATATTGATGTTAATACCTTGGTGTGGTGTACTCCCCCCCCTGTTGATAGTCTTTCTGTTTTTGTACCACCAAACACAACACATCCATATACTGTCCCCAAAAAACACATGCTGACCTAATTAAAAAAAAAAAAAATTGTAAGGTAAACAAAGCTCCTGATCAAATTCTTTTTGAAGGTGTTTTATATCACACGACCATTGACACCTAAACATTTGGTTGAAATGGACCAAGCATTTAGCATTGTTGCAATTTTAAATATCAAAGAATGCCCATTTAATGGGCCCCGAGCTTTTACCACAATTTATTCACACAAAAGATGTTACCATATATAAGTCTCATGTCGTCCGAAGGAATTTTTATTCCAATGTACCATTTATGCGATACAGCAATTACGCATTTTTAATTAGATCATTGCATCAAAAAATGCCCCATTAATTGATCGCACTTGCACTTTGACCGCAATTGGTTTTCATACAAAAGATGTACGGCATAGAAGCTTCATGTAGTGGCGAAGGAACTTTGCATATCCAATGTACCATTTCAGTGATACAGCCATTATGCATATTTAATTAGATCAATTGTATAAAAAATGCCCCTTTAATCGGTCCACATGTACTTTGACCCCATTTGATTCACCCAACAGATGCATGGCATAGTATCTTTCATGCAGGCGAAGGAATTTTGCCTTCCGATGTACGTTTTCAGAGATACAGTAATTCGCATATTTAATTAGTCTCTTTGCATACCTGAGCCGCTTGTATCACACACACGCTCAAATTGGGAAAAAAAGATGCGCACAATACAGGCTTTCATGCCGTGAAGGAATTCTTTTAGTATCCAATGTCCCGTTTCAAACATTATAGCAATTACGCTGTTTTTTGCATATTAATTAGCTCCTTTGCATACTTAATTTGCCCGAATACGCCCGAAATCTATCAGTTCGAGACCTCCAGCCGCTCCCTTCCACCAAGTTACATCATCATCCGCCATACGGAACTCAGAAACTTTACACAAGCCTTGCGGGAAAATTTTCGTTAATTATGCAAATTAGCTACTTAATTAGCATAGTTTACGCCCAATCTAATCCGGTCGAGAACTCGTGGACCCGCTTCTTCCCACCACGTTACATCACACAAGCGCGTGAACACGGACGTCAGGCAGACAGCAAGACAGACAGACAGCCAGACAGACAGACAGACAGACAGACAGCCAGACGGACAGACGACAGTCAGAGCAGACGAACAGTGATTACTAAGTCTCTGCCGACAAGTTCAGGCGAGACAAAAAACACTGATAAATTGAAAATATATTCCTTAGTTACTATTACATGCTATCAGGGTTGTCAGACTGTAATTAAACGTGGGTTGAAAAGAAATATGGACATTACAAATGATCTTTGGATGATATTTCTAGTTGACCAAGCAAGCCATGCGCTATTCGCACTCCATTTTTTACCCGTCCAATGCACTGACATCTATACATGTAGTCGAACATCAAAGGGGCTGTATTCCATGGCGCGGAAAAGTACTGGGGACTTTTCCCATGATCATGACGATCCTGGCTGATATCTAATTTTTATAAACTCTATTTACGGCATAACCATTTGACACTGGGTATCACTGAGATGTGGTGCATTATTTTTAATTAGGTCATCACTGGGATGAAAACAAATGAGTGAAAGCAAGGCCGCAGTCAGTGGGGAGGTCTCAATGAATATAAACGAATTTCGATTTTCAACATCAAAAACTCAAAGGGTAGCTTCTCATCGTAAAATAGACAACTAGAAAACTAAAAGCCTTAAATCAGCTTATGTCTATTGTCCATATACTCTCCTGATCAAAGTTTTGGGCGCTCTGACGAACCCTCCCCCCTTTTTCGGTCATGCCAAGGTTCACAGCTCGTCAAAAAGTCCCACACTACAAATCGACCTAGTTTTTGTGTGGGATGTTTTTCATTTGCATATTAATTACGTCACTCATCCTGGGATTCCCCGTTTTACGATTCGCCGAGGGAGTTTCCAGTTTTTATTCTAACAATTTCTTTCTACCCGGGTCCCCACTTGTGCCAAATTGTAAAATTAGTAAAAATTGTTCATTTTTCCTTTTCTCTTCAATCTGATCAGAAGTTCTCAAACCCAGGTCAAGTGAAGGGAGGTTGCAAATCGGTCCCCCTTCGGCTAAGGTTTGGTTCACTCGCCAAGTCTAACACCAATTCGGAAAAAAAAAGGGACGGTCAAGTAATGTGCGACGTTATGGCATCATTTTTTTTTGAAAATGACATATGTTGAATTTTTAATCCACAAACCGATATATATATGAGTTCTGATCTTGATATTTTTTCTTTTTGGCAATCATTAAAGTCATATACAAAACTAATAATTGGCAAGATATTTTTCCAGTACTAAGACCACCCCTTCTAAAACAGATACTTTGTGTGGCTTGTACATTCAACTCGCAATGGTAAAAGCATAATATGCCAAGAGACGACTTAACAGTGTGACATTCAGTCCAGGCACGCAGGCGGGCCTGGAACCAGGGGTCAAAGAAATGTTTGACTAATGTCATGCACACAGACTACCAGCTTTCAAATCATCTCATTTCGAGATCTCAACAAGGCAGATTATAAATAGTAATAGGAAGATGATTTTAGGCGGGTGACGATAGATACAGAGACGTCACTTAAATCACGAATAGAGGCATAAATGAAAGATGAAAGACGCGATTTGGACTACATTGTACTACATTCATCTGTTAACTATTCAAGAGGTCAAAGCAAGTCCTCATTCGTTAGCATTTTTTTTCAACAGGTCCACCTCCGAATACACTCCTCAAAGTGATTGGCTTTCAGATCAGTTTATTGACATGTTGTCAGAAGGGTAGACGCCATGTACTTCAAAGAGGCGAGTCCGCATTCCTCCAAAACAATAATTTCAAAATCTTTCAAAGACATTCAAATTTAACCCCACAAGCCATATCCAATTCCAAAACAAAACAACATCAAAACTACCATCCCACCAATCGGATGCAAAAGAAAAAAAAAGACAAACCAAAAACTTCTTTAACCCCTTGAATGAAATAAAAAGTCCCAAACCCATACCGTGTGTTCCCAGGTGCGTCGCACGTACAACCCATACCGTAGAGATAGCCAAATCAAAGAATGTAATATTTTTAAAAAAAAAAAAAAAAAAAAAAAAAAAAAACAATTAAGCAAAGCAAATGGGTAATCTAAATCAAATCAATTCCACAATGCAAAGGTACTAATATCATAGCATATAATGATTTTATTGAACAGTATGAAGTTTAACGTCCAACAATTAGCCTCAAACTCACGATTCATGGCCGTGATTCATGTTTATGCATCTTGGAAAATTGACCTGCACTGGCTGCACACACTCCTTGGACCAGCAAAACAGGTTCGATAGTAATAGACCTTGTTTTTCATGTATTTTAACATTTAATAGCTAATACATAAAACTGAAATTGTTTTACCTAACGGTTATGATCTCTAACTTTAAACTTTTAGTCAGATCATCAATTCCAATAAGTTTAACAAAGTAAGAATTCTAATATATTGCTGTCTGATGACTGTTTGTTCATTTTACAACGCGCTTTACCTGGGTTAGTCAACAGCATTATCACGCCGCTGTATATGTTAATGTAACGTTTACGAACCGTTTGGATTCCTAGTCTAACCACTTCCTGTTACTTTCAAAGTGTTACATTTTACACATTCACTCAGCGAAAAATTAAGTTCACGTGAAAATACGTTATTGATTGAACATTCCACTTGGATGCAAAATCTTCTCTTCCCTATAAGGCCTTATTCGTGATTTACAACTGACATAATGAAGTCCCCCCCACCATTTTAGTTGTTTTCGCGAGATTAAAGAAAAAAATGCATCGATCAGGTCGTCCTCAGTCTCATATAGGCTTACTACTAGAAAGCCAAAAATACAGCATTCACAGAACGCACTTGTCGTCTACCATTTGAAGGTCACAAAGGTCACATGAGGTCACCAACATATGGGACACTACCCAAGGGTCATTCTATCTATGTGTCATAGAATTCGATCAACATATTTGGATACACCAAGCAATTTTATAATTCTGACCAATTTAAGGTCACATGAGGTCACAAAGGTCACATGAGGTCACCAACATGTGGGACACTACCCAAGGGCTAATGCATGCATCTAAGTGTCATGAAAATCGATCGACATATGTGGATACACCAAGCAATTTTATAATTCTGACCAATTTAAGGTCACACAAGGTCACAGAGGTCAAATGAGGTCACCAAAATGTGGGGCACTACCCAAGGGCCAATGTATCTAAGTGTCATGAAAATCGATCGACATGTGGATACACCAAGCAATGTTATAATTCTGACCATTTTAAGGTCACATGAGGTCACAAAGGTCACATGAGGTCATCAACATGTGGGACACTACCCAAGGGCCATTGTAACTAAGTGTCATGAAAATTGATCAACATATGTGGATACACCAAGCAATTTTATAATTCTGACCATTTTAACCCTAACCCCACCTCGGGAGGGACTGAAGGAGTGAGGGAAGAGGTGAACAAGAAAAGTCGCAAATTCGAGTGGGATTTGAACCCAGGGCCCTTCGGGTCCCAGCCCCATGACCCGGGATAGCACGCTACGGCGGTGTCGCTGGCCCGGCCAGCGATTTCTTGCACATATGAGTCTTGGTTTGATGACGTCATCGCTACTTTCTGAACTTAGTGCATTTTCCTCACTCAGTGCGGTGAGCTTTAGTTGTGTTAGGGTTATGGTCACATAAGGTCAACATCATGTGGGATACTACCCAATAGTGCAGGCTGTAATGTAATTTCGTGCAGAAATTTTGTTAAAAGCAAACTTTCACTTGATTTTACATCATTGGGATGTCTATTTTGAAATTATATATGTTTCCATTTTTTTAAAATGCATTAAGTGGGTCAAATCCAAGATGGCCGCCAAAGGTATAATATGAACATTACCAATATACCCATATTAATTAGTGTGGTCCTTATAGGTGTATTAAGTTGATTTTTGTGGATCAAAACACAGTTTGAAAGCATTGGTCTATGATAACATACTCTCTACTATTTACCATTTGGTGGTGGTGGCCATCATGAATTTCAAGATGGCCGCCAAAGGTATAATATGAACATTACCAATATACTCATATTGGTTGTTGGCGGAATTGTGGGAATAACCCAGAACGAGAGAGCTTTAGAGAAATTCTTCTTGGTTGTCCCTGAGTTGTCAAAGATAGTAGATGAATTTGAAGCCCAGTATGACATCAGAAGTGATGCCAAAAGGAAGAACCACCATGAGGTCACAGGGTCAAAGCTTACCAGAATCACCAAAAATGCCGCATTGCTTGCAAATGTGTTTCTAGACCATGGGGACCCGTTCACAGTAGATGAAAGTGATTTGTTCAATCTATTGTCTAAAGAGGTCATGAATGACAAGCTCACCAGGGACATTTTGGAACATGACAAAATTGGGCAAAAGCTGTTTGAGGAGTTTACCAAGGAACGCCTTATTGATGGGAAACTTTCTGTATGGGCACCCATGAAAAGACAGAAGATCGGCTCTTTCAAAAGTGCCAATGCAGTAGCGGAATTGAAAGCAGGGAACAAACTCATCAAAGTCAGGGAAGAAAGAGGTGTCTTACAGAGATTCATCATTGCCGCAAGAAGCCGCCCAGATCTTGATCTCAAAGAATGCATAGGTAAATATGAATTTGGTGTGATACCATGTGCACTATTTGGAACAGACGGAACACTTCTGTTAGCTACTGACAAGTCAAAGATTCTTCATCAAATTGAAGCACTGGTTGACAATGACAGGCATACGCAAGAAGCTGTTCAGGATACACCAACTACTTCCATCTGATGTACCATCACCCAACTGTGAAGAATCTCTTCCGGAAGCATCGATGCAATCAACGAGCGGCAACTCAGCATGACACAGCAAGAGGCCACATGAGTAATACTCGTAGATGGCATGGCCGTTGTGAATTGCCAGTCTAAAATGTAATCATAAGAACATGCAGTTGATTTGCACAGTTGTTTATTGCCAAACTCGTCAAGGTAGCAATAGATTACGATGAAGTGAGGTTGGTATTTGATACGTGGATAATCAATTTTTTTGGGTATCCGCCTCAAGACATCAAACAAGAGAATAGGAACCAAGCGGGAAGTCAACCGCCCATATACTACACATTCAAACGTCTAAACACACTTATAAGAAAAACCTTTGAAGACCCTCTTTCAAATAACTAACACCAAGGCAGAGCGTGCAGAATATTTTGCTGCAAGGCCTTGAACACAGCATAGGCGCCTGCAGCAAGCAATTGAAGAATTTCATGGTTACCTTTGGAACCCAGACATGGCCAATATAGATGTACCAGACGTCCTTACAAACCACAACCAAGAGGAAGCAGATACATTGCTCTTACTGCATGCCCTTACAATTGATAATGACACAGAGGATGCTGTGTTAGGTATCATGTATGAAGTATTTCTGCCTTTATGATTTATATGTATCAGATTGCCCTGCTTGTTGCCCTCATGAACATTCTCCTACTGGAAAGGATAAAATGAAAGGAGGATTCCACTAACGCTTGCCTATGAAGGGATAGGTGCAATGCATTGCATCAGCTTAATCCCTGGATTAAATGCATTCACAGGAACTGACATGAGTGGTAAATTTGCTGGCAGGCGAAACAAGGGTGTTTTAAGGGTTCCAAGACATCGTAAGGATGATACCATCATGGAAGCATTGGCTTCGCTAGGTCAGAGTGAAACCCGTCTAACTGAAGACATTAATTTTCAATTAGAAAGGTTTGTGTGTATGCTCTATAAATCCAACACGCCCACGTAAAGTCAATGACTTAAGTGGTTTTGTATTCCAAACGCCATGCTGAAGGGCGAGCCTTCCTCCACCCACAGGTCACTGATCCACATATTTTCGAGCTAACTTATAGCAATGATTGGATCAGGGCAGTGACAGCAAACCGTGTCTTCCCTCTCCACACCTGAGTAGGGTTGGAATTTAGATAAGAAGCTTATTCCAGTCAGATGCCTAAATCCACCAGCACCGGAAGCCAGTTATCAATTGAATCAAATGTGGTTGACACCAAAAAATGGTTGTCAGGAGGGAACTTGTAGCTGCCTAAAAAAACAATATACCCGTCCACAGAAGAGTGTGAATGCATACAAACAGTTGCTTATAACACCACGAGAATCAGTTCAACCATGATGAAGTGGAGAGGCCTCATTAAACATGAGTAACGTTTACTGTTCACATTGACACACACCTTTGTTATTTTACAAATTATGTTCAAAACACAAAGGCAAAAGAGGACCTAAACAGACCCACTGACAAGCAAGGGTATGTAAGGTGGATCAAAAAGGATACATCACATTCACAAGCAATGACGAAAAATAAAACTACTGTGAATTGCAAAACCTAGGCAAACATATCACTTGTTAAAAGTGTTTAAAACGACATTTCGAAAGATAAACTTTTCATTTCTCCGGGTAAAAGAACATAACGGATTATGAGAGTTAGTGTGGCCCATACAACCATAAAGTGTTTTTGCTTTGGTACCGGATAAAGGACAGTTTATCTTCAGAAAACATCGGGTTTAAACTTTATATAGTGATTTGTGTCTGTGTTACCGTGAGAGTGTTTACAAATTAAGTTATTTTTAATTTTTTTCATACACAAAGCAGGATTTGTTCTTGCAGACTTTATTTGGGGCAAAACTAAAATAACTAACTTTTGTATTGTAAAGGTGTTCTGCTATTGTAATATCAAATGCGTGAAGATCAAATATACAAACTAGATTGGCTATATTATGAGTATATGAGGCATTTCTTATTCATAACTGAAGTGATTTTATTTTGATATCTGGCCATGTGGTATACTGACGTTAAGAACTTTACTGAAATCTAATATTGGATTGATAAGATTTTCATCACAAACCCTCGTCTTATCGGGGTGGATGGGAATGGGGTACTTTCCTCTGGTGTGTTAAAATGCCAAAGCTTTCATAAAAAGCTTCCAGATAATTGTTTTCACATCCTTTCCAGTCATTTTAGCTGAAAATGTGAAGGTAGCACCTTCGCAGGGTTAGTGTATGTCGTCAAAGTCGATGCAAGGGGGTGGGGTGGTTGCCACATTTTATTGTACATTAAAACAACATTCGGCTCTAAAACTCTATGTTTATGCAAATCTAGTCATTTGCCATAATTAAGAGCTGAAACCGCATGAAAGTCCGATATTCTTGCGTTTCTTTGCGTTCGCGCCCATTTCCTGTGGAGATTGAAAATTTTGCTGGACTTTATGACGTAATTGTGATGCCATACTAGGTATGTTAGTAGTTATGTTCATATCAGTACGAAGAAGAGAACCATAGCTATTCACTGGTATCAAATTCATAAGCATCGGGTGCTTCATAACCTTGGTAAACCGTGTTAAAAAAGGGCTTGGTAAGACGAGGGTTAATTCAGCCAACAAAGAACATTTCTTGTTCAAGGAAAGTTAACTATTAACAATGTAATTTACAAATTTTAGCAGCCTTCCTTTTTTTCATTGAATGCAATATGTGATGGCCATTTTAGATTGAATTACAATGTTGGTTACTCTAAATATGACATCTATGATCTATTGCTAAATTTGATAAACACCATTTCGTAATTTCGTGATTATGCAAACTACATAACTGATTATTCATTGGCAGCCATCTTGAAATTCAAAATGGCGCCCACTCTGATCCCTAAACAGTATATTATTGTGTCTGATCAATGTAATATCTCAATAAAACTAATATCCTTACCAAAGATTACTGCAGAAAACACTTGTTGCCTCATTTATTTGGATATATGTGTTAAAATGGCACAATTTTGACTCTTGGCGGCCATCTTGAATTTGACCCCCTTAGAACTTTTGAAAAAAATGGAAACATATTTTTTCTGAATCCTGATATTCTGAAGTTGGGGAATTGAGTCAAATTTCACTTTTAACAAAATTTCTGCACGGAAGTTTGATTGACGACAAACCGTCCTGCACTACAAGGGCCAATGTATCTAAGTGTCATGAAAATCGATCGAGGTCACATGAGGTCACCAACATATGGGACACTACCCAAGGGTCATTCTATCTATGTGTCATAGAATTCGATCAACATATTTGGATACACCAAGCTATGTTATAATTCTGACCATTTTAAGGTCACACGAGGTCACCAACATGTGGGACTCTATCTTGGGGCCATTTTATCTAAGTGTCAAGGAAATCGATCGACATTTGTGGATACACCAAGCAATTTTATAATTCTGACCAATTTAAGGTCACATGAGGTCACAAAGGCCAAATGAGGACACTACCCAAGGGCCAATGTATCTAAGTGTCATGAAAATCGATCGACATTTGTGGATACACCAAGCAATTTTATAATTCTGACCATTGTGGGACACTACCCAAGGGCCATTGTAACTAAGTGTCATAAAAATCGATCACCATATGTGGATACACCAAGCGAACCTCAATTTAACCAAAATAGCCATGAATATAGTAGCCTACCATGAAGTTAATAATAGTAACAATAATAACTTCATGTAGAACCAGGGATATTAAATAAACGTTATTTCGAATTCGGCCTCTTTTGTGAATTAACATTCTGATTCCACCCCTTCATGGCTTCAAGACCGATGACACGGCAGTTTCTATTGGTGTAAACCGAACCTTGACCGAGTTCAATGCCTGGATTTACGTACGTATTTTCCGATTGGTCGTTGGACGTAAAGGGCATTTCAATGACGTCATATTTTGTTTTGATTGATATCTGGATCGCTTGGGCCAAGTACGTGTCGTGTTAATTATGAATATTTATTTTTTTAACCTTATTTGGAAAGTCACGCAATCATCACACACCGGGGAAATGAATAGGTTCATTCAAGAGACCGTGTCTCACGCTCTTGGGAATTCCCAATTAGTGTAAACAGTGATGAGCTCATGAATATTTAATTAGCACAATCTCTATGTTGTTTTATCAAGGAGGTATCATAGTAATACTATGATACCTCCTTTTGGTTTTATCGTGGGGATCAAAACTTTGGATATTCTGAGGGCTTCTAATCATGAAATTATGTCATGACTATATAATACTGATATAAATAATATACACAGCACAAGCACTTTTATTAGGAACACGGTGAGTAAGTTTCATGGTGTAGGTAGAACCTTGCTTTAAAGGGTATGAGCAATAATAAAAGTCCTGGTTTAGATGGTTACACAGTTGAATTTTATAAAGTATTTTTCAACGATCTTTCATGGTTTTTATTAAGGTCAATCAATGAGTCTTTTTATACGGGCTGTCTTCCCATTACACAAAGACGTGGTGTAATTACACTGCTCCCTAAAGGTCAAAAGCCTCATCTTTTTTTTTAACAAGGCGGTTCTCGAACCAC
>JAMKCH010048609.1:0-10225 GCA_023653785.1 Ophioderma brevispina
CAACGACTATATTAACTTAGTTTCATAATCGGCGACAATGGTTTCAGTATATCTGATCGTAAAAGAGAAAAAAATAAGGAAAAACTGTTATGTGAGGAGGAGCAAAATATGACTAAAATTATCGTAGTCCGGCAAGATTCGAACCTGCGCGGGAGACCCCAACATATTCTAGTCTGTCTGCCTTAACCGCTCGGCCACGACTACTTACTATTGCATGTGTATTTTTTCCTGTTAATGCAAATTGCCCGGAAGTATTGATATCAATCAACTTTATTTCAATTCATCACATAAATCTTACAAAGACACAAACGACAATGATATTGAGGAGATGAACGAGAGGCCAATAAGGCCAGATGTGATCATCCCCTCCTTAAGTTTCATACACACCGAACAAAAGATACACATACACAAAACAGACTGTCCCCAACAAAACTCATCATATTCGCTATAAGTAGAGATTTTAATGATTTCTAAACACTTGATATTTTTACACTCCTTGGTATTATTATCCAAAGAATTCCATAATTTTGATCCAGATTTCTCACAGCGCGATCGGAAACCATTTTCTTATCTTCTTATATATTTGGGCCATGTTTTTCAAGTAAATTTCTCAAAAGGTTTTTGGTCATTGCCTAGAATAGTGTTTGTACCATCTAGGTAAAATGGGTATTAAGTGTGACACTGCAAAACTACATAATTCCCTCACTCAAGAATAAATCAACAACATGACACGGTGGGTGTCAACAAAATCTACGTAAATATGTTATGCTTTACTTTCAAACTAAAAAATGGAATTTATCGTTCTTGAAAGTGCTTAAAAAGGTCAATGTTAACCCTGACACGATTTTATGGCCAAACTTAGGAATTATTCTTAATAATTTTAGCAATATTAAGCACATTTTTTGAAGGGGGGCCCCCATTTTTCCAAAATTTGGATTTTCCTGTTGCCTTGGTAACTGGCTAGTAAACTAACTATACCTGTGAATGGTTAAGCTCGACAATGTTTATGTGTCACAAACGAAGGAATTTTGTACTAGAAAATTATTATCGGGGGATCCCCGATGATAATTCAACGGCCCCTGGAAACGGCCTTCCAATGTGAAATAGCCGGAAAATAGCGCCATGTACGTGTCTACGCTCATCCTTAGTTGTTTTTTAATAGTTCGGGCAAGTCCAAGTTAGAGGTTCTTTTCTCGAGGTGGCAATATTTCATCATGGACGTACATAAACGTTAGCCATTTTCCAGCTCTGCCGTTAAGTCCAATTCGGGATCCATTCTAATTACAATCTCCTTATTTTGTTAAAAATGCGCGTTTTTTAGCATTCTCGTTTGCAGGTAATATGTCCAGACACGTACCAACTAACTGTGCAAAAAGATCAAATTTTGAAAATTGGGCGTCTCTTCAAACAATGGGCCAATATTGGCTTTAACCCTCGTCTACTGAGCATTTTTTTTTAACAAAACTCCCGAAGGGGTGGGGTGGTTACCACCCCCCCTGTGTTTTCGTTACTGAACACCCGATTCCTGTAAATTTGGTACCAAAGGATACTTAGAGTTGCCATCTTCTTTACATTGGTACCAAAATAAGTACTAAAAACCCCATTATGACGTCACCACCTACGTAATATGTTGAGGAAAGGACGAAAATACTGAATACTAGGGTGGGAATTTGATATTTCGCAATTTTAGCGAATCAAACACCCTATTATAGCTCTTAAATGAGTCCATTATATAAAACTATTCTTTCCCATCAAGTAGACAAAAAAACAGATGAACAATCTGTTTTTTTAACCTTTTTGGCGAAAATTGAAGTTTCCACTGTGTGTGTCTATGGAAATGGAGTTTTGCTGACATGCGAACTTTATGACTTCATTGTGACGTAATGCTATGCCATGTTGGTACTTAGTTGGTATCATTGAAAGAGGATGACCATATCTATCTATTGGTACCAAATCAAGTGGCTGTGATGTTCCTGTTTCTGTTAGTCATGTTGGTACTTCTCTTCCGGAGGGGGGGTGGTTACCACCCCCCTAATCCATATCACCTTGGGATCACCCGGATTCTACTCTATACCCCGGTGGATGTTTGTTTTGGATATTAAAAGGAGCGGAAACAGTCAAGACAATACATTAAATAATTTGGCACCCCAAAAAGGGGGTTTGTTAGCAGCCGGGAAAAAACCTGAAGGGGGGGTGGTAACACCCCCCCACCCCTTCGGTAGACGAGGGTTTTTCAAGGGTAAGGGTGTTAAATGAATAAAAAATTAAAATATTTTTGATGCGGAAAAGTAGAGAAAAGTTTAAGTCTATGCATTTAATCTATGATAGATAATGGTTTTATCAAGCAAGTTGCAAGAAATTTATAACAAACATTCTGCCAATTAATAGTTGCAACATGAGCTGTAGTGGGTCCCACTACCCCAAGGTACTGGGGGAATCATAACGAGGCTATTACATCCTCAGTGTTGGATGAGGTAGTCCATTGATTAAGACGTACAATGAGAAATTAATAGAGGCGGATTTGGCGTCGACTTGAACGCATATGGAAAAAGAACCAATCTGACATGTGATTGAAGCTGCATTTAGAGAACCAAGAAGGATCATGTTCTAAAACCCAACACTGATTCTAAAATTGATTTGTACACTAAAAAGTGGATGAATGCAGTTCAAAAGAAATGTATAATACATCAGTACATTATTAATAAGTCAGGGTTTCCATCTCTCCCAGTGGTAATTCATATGAAGACCTCTCAACAAGATTGCTTGGAAACGTCATGATAATATTTTGACATCATCGAGCTGAAGTAGTTGGAAATTACGCATGGCAATGTGTCAATCATAGGGGAGGACTCAGAGTGGGCTATATCTTGCATTCGAAGAGGCAGACAGGTGTCCAATCTCTCAACGTTATCAATGGAAATATGACAAAAAACTTGTACCCGTCTTAAGTCAAGGGAACATACATCACAACACTGAGGATGTGATAGCCTCGTATGATTAATCAGTACATTTGCATTATACTGTCTGGAAACTCGTTGTTGAACAACGCCCAGTAAGTATGATGTTAGTGTGTTGTGATCTAACTTTCCGTTATCGCGTGATGTTGATGTTATTGTCATAGGAGGTGGCTTAGCACATTGTACTATGGAAGAAGAAAATACATGATGATTGATAGCGAGGCACATACATCAACTTGATGAATGAGATATCATCAGCACGGGCAATCACCAGATCTAGTTTGTCCGGAAACATGGGTTGGGCCAAAAACATATTGTTGGGAATTAGCAGCAGAAACAATTCATTGAATCTTTTGGTGTCATATCGTCAGGCACATCACAGTGGATTTGAACTCCCCCATAAGGCCCAAGTTTGTGAGGGGTGACACATATCTCATCCATAACGTTTCAAATTCTTCCAAAAGCAGATATAATGATTTGTTAACTTGAAAGGGGTAGGACGTAGAACACAAACCCACCTGTATTGAATTATTAATATATAGCGGAGAATAATATCATAGGGTCAATAGATGTAGCATATACCTTTTTGGAATCATTAGGACGAGACGACCATATTGGCATACAGTTCCACAATGATTGGAGCCATTTAAAAATTTGCACCCCTGTGTAAACTTAAATTGGCCCTATTGAAAAAGTGATACCACAATTTGAGAGTAATACCTACCTATACGCATTGGATGTAGAGGGTCTACACATGGTGTCAAACGTTTTCTGTAGTGAGGGTAAAACGTGATGCTTGACCTGGGTCCCATCTCCTCTACTAAATAGGAAGAGTAACAGTGTTCAAGGTGACAGTAGTCCCAACTCTGATGGGAGTAGAACTTAGCTTTTGAGGCTACTTTTGTCAAAATACCTATTCCGCCGCCATATGTTGAACTGTTACGAGGAAAGTCTAGAAAAGGTGGTGCGTAGGTCCGATTGCAGGGTGATTTCCTCCCGACAACTGCATCTTCTGGGTGCCGACAACCAAGTCTCTGTTTATAATCCATGACATCACCTCTTTTATGCATAACATGTCTACCCAGGGTCTACCAAAATACGTTCAACAAATTGAATTTTGAAAATAATGGCCCAGTATGGCATCTATAATGACTATTTGAAATCGTCCTTACGCCTTTTTTGCAACTTAAATATTTTATCTAATATATTTTAATTAGAACTACCCTATTAGAACCATAATTTACCGTAAGGTACTCCTGGCGTACAATAAGAGATAATAGCATGTCCAGTACAGAGTGTTTTTAAGTTTGGGAGAGTTAAACACATTTCTAGAAAATTTTTTTGATATTTGATGATGTGATTTTTCGCACTTATGATTTTCATCGATGATAACCCCCCAAGAATTTGGTCTCGTAAACTCTCTCCATAACACATTATCATTACAACATTAAATAATTGGTAGCATTAACCCCAGTTGTGGGTCTTGCCAATCTTTGCCTTTCAGTTCTTTTTTGAAATATTTAAAAGTACTAAGGAGGATCCCAACAGCATATAATTGGTTTTTCTCTCATTGCAACCGTACATTTATTTGCCCTGAACCAGTTGCTACTCTCTTGTAATTCACTATTTATTACATCAATTTTGTTGGCTATATCAGTATGGTACATAAGGTAGTCGCAAATAAGACCACTTCTAGCAATGAACGCATTTACAATAATAATTCTATATAGAATAGAATGAATAACAAAGTACTAACATTGAGCCTTGTCCGTACCCCGTTTTTTATATTTTTGGATAACTTAATCACATGATTGATCTCGTACAATTGTGTCTACGTACATGTCCAAGTACTTTTAAACCATTGAAGGCAATACCTCGAAACATAATATTCCTTTTATACAATATATTTCATGTACATAGTGTCAAATCTTTTGACAAATCTAAAAATATTCCCCCACGCATTTTCCATTTCTTTCTACTGTCATTACTTATTTTATCAACTACAATGATTGCCATATATATGTTGAATGATCCAAATTGTTTATCATTCAATCTTTGTTTAAATAATATATTCCAATACATCTGTCTAATACGAGGGTCTTTCGAGAATTTTAGAAAAACAGGGAAGAACGGAAACAGGTCGATAATTGGAAAATACTTCTTTGTCATCTTTTTTTTTATATATTGGAACCTACTTTCGCTATTTTCAGTTGGTCTGGAACAACTCGCAGTAGAACCTGGGAACTATTGAATATATTCGTCAAGCGTTGCTATTTCTTTGGCAACCCTTTTACAATATGTTTTTCTGATATCATCATGACCGTACTCTTATTTTGATTCACTTAGTAATAATCTTTATAACCTCGTCAGTAACTGTTGGTTCATCAAATACACTTTTGTAAAGGTATCTTTGAAGCTAATTTAGGTCCTCTCTCAAAAAATTGTTAAAAGCATTTGAATATATTTTGAGATGCGAAAAATAAGGAACACCATCTTCCATTTAAATTTATTTTGATGTACTTGACTTTGGCACGACCAAACATCTTATTAGTAATTTCCCAAGTCTGTTTCATATTATTTCGTGTTTCTTAAACCTTTTCTGAAAGTACTCCGCTTACGAACTTTCGAATCAAGGTATGAAGTTTGTTTCGGTAAGTTTTTAAACTTTTTGAGCTTGTTTTTCATTCGGCCCGTAAATATTCCTTATTATTTTGTTTTTGTTATTTATACTTTTCAAAATACCTTTAGACATCCATGGTGACTGTGGAACGTTTCCTTTTGTTTACACTACACCTTTTTAACGGCACACATTCATCGGACAATGTGGTAAATTTGTCAACGAAGTTTTTATAATCACGATTTACATCATTGCCACGATACATGATCCAATAACTTTTGGACAGTTCCTTTTTTCAACTTATCAATGTTTTCTTCATCATGGTAATCTTTTATAAATATATGTTTCTTTTAATAGAATCTGTCTTCGGTTTCCAATTCTTAATATTTGGATCTCCAAACTGTCGGTAAATGACCAGTGGATTTGTACTAATATGCATATTAAATTGAGCTCTCAGAATTGGTCAATAGATTATCTGAAACTTGTCCGTATTCGGGTATGTTTCAAAATGTTGATTAAGAAATCGAATAAATAAAATCTAAATACTCATGTGTAGGTCTGTGACATTCTCTTCTTTTCACAACCTTATTAAAATCACCCATAATGTAATTTTCCTTTTTTCTCTCTATCTTATAATATGAAAAATTGGTTCAATTCTCATGAAATCGTGAATTGCAGTATGCAAACTTTGAAAGGAAACACAAGACATGTTGATGATGATTTGTGCAAGCTTTTTGGAGTGTCCATATAGTACCCCCTTTAAATTGTACAGAAAAACAGTTCTTTTTTATTTATGGGCCTAACACTAACAAATATACCCTCACCAGAATAACAAGAATTTGTTTACATTACAACATTACATACATATGGAACTCTGGGCCAACGGGAAACATTGGCGAGGCAAAATACTAGTTTTCGTAATCGGCATGATTCGAACCTGCGCGGGGAGACCCCAACCGATACAGTTGAATAAGCCTTCGGCTTACACAACTCTATGAACCCCAACAGATTTCTAGACTGTCGCATTAACCTCTGGACCACGACCCACATCTGATGCAAACTTTGTCCAATTTTTCTCAATGTATTTTGTTTTCCTGTCAATAATGTAAAATTGCTCGAAAACGAATGCAAAAGGCGACAGAAGAACCATTAGTAAATTTTTGATAATAGATTTTGTACAAAGACGATTATTAGCTTGGTTTCATAATCTGCGGCAATGTTTTGAAGGTGATCAAAAAAAAATATAACAAACAAGGAAACATTCAGTGAGGGTAGCAAAATATGAACAAAATTTTCGTAATGCGGCAGGATCCGACCTTTTGGAAATCGTACAAACAGACAGACAGACATAGCTCAGTCTTTAATATTCCGTCTTTTGGTACATAACTCCATCTAAAATGGCATCATGGTTCAAACATCCATTTTTGAGAAATTTAACAGTGGCGGCGCCACGGGGGGGGGGGGGGGGGGGTGGAAGGGAGCTTCCCTCAATTTTTATTCTTTCCCCCCCCCCCCTAGTTTGCCCCCCTGGCCGAAAGAAAAATAAAGGGCTTTTGGGCAAAATTCGGGCGATTTTGGGCCAAAAATCCCCAAATTTTTTGGGGAAATTCATCGATTTTTGGCCAAAATTGTTAAAAAAATCTCCAAATATTTGATACTTTTTCCCCCCAGAATTTTACTTTTTTTCCCCCAAAAAAAAATTCACTTTGCCCCCCCCCTTTTTCGCCCCCCCCCCGAAAAAACGAGTCTGGCCCGCCACTGATATTTAAATAACTATAATAATAATAAATAAAGCATGTTTGGTTTTTCTTCTAGCCCTATATTTCATTGTGATCATTTTGAAATAAAACATGTTGAAATAAAACATGTTGAAATGGCTACGTATTTAAAAAAAGAGAGCAATTTTCTCATTGAAAGTTTCTTATGGTTTGTATTGGCAGAAGTTACCCTACAGATTTCAATTATTCATCACTTAAACTAAAATCTATAAATTTACCTACCTACTGAAATGATTAACTGGGTGGGTCATTTTGGCCTTACCCCTCCCCACCACGAGCTGCCCCTTACAACAGTGGTTTTCTTTGATAAATACTGTTTTTTGGGGCGGTTTTTTTTTTTGGGAAAAAGCGCTCATAAACAAACATGGACCCTTTGTCAGATATTCCGTTCAAGCCGAGGCTTGTCCAATCTAACTTTGCCGGCCCAGAATGCATCACGCGTTTCGTCACACAACATGGCGACGTTAGTGAAAACAAGCATATTGCCGACTCGCTAAACTTTCCCTGATATTTTCGTTTGATTGCTCTGTTTGTTTATAGTACATACATCCCTTGGTGTATAGGGAAAAGTGTCTTACCTTGAGTGAACTTACACCAGACGAGGTTAGTTTTTTTTCCCAGGAAACAAGAATCGGTTTGAAGGGAAACAAAGAAGTAGCCCTATTTCCTATTCTCAGGATGTACGTGCAAATCGTGCTGCAGAGTAAAAAGGAACTTTTACCGTGATGAACGTTTTAATTGGGCGTACTCGAATCACGGTAGAAGCACTTCCCAGTATACAATACGTGTAGCAGTGCAATGAGTGTAAAATGAATAGGATGCGAAGCAAAAAGGTTTCGCAAATATTCGCCGTTTTTCGGAGCTAATAAAAATTGTTTAATCTAATCCCTCGCTCGTAAAAACAAGGCACACACTTACCTCAGAAGGTCTTTTATCATAATAGATGCCATAAAATTCATTAATGATTAATTCTGAGAACAAATTAAGGGAAAATCTTCCACATATATGTATAGTTCCACAACAGTGACCCACAGCGGCAATACTCAGCGCCATTACTCAACACGTGAAAGCAATTGATGTATATTTGTTTATCTAGCATTTTTTGCAATCCCTGTTGATGATTGTTTTGATAAGGACGCCCTTTAGGCAAGTATTGGGTGAGTAATTTTATTGAGTTGTATTGTGAAGTCAGTGAATTTGCTGCTACACGTTTTTACGTGTCACTCTTCTGCAAACCTAAAATAGAGCGGTCATAACGAAAAACGTCATTTTCCGATTACAGAATGCGTATGATTTGCTCGTATATTGAGGGTTTGCATTGCAGTACAGTGCTGCAGCTGTGCAAGTTTCGATTTTTAGGTTTCATGCTTTAAACCAAATTTAAAAAACATTTAATATATTACTAAACCAATAGAGCTTAAGGTTGGGAGAGGGTTAGAGTTAGGATAGCAATAGCATACGTTATACGGTGTTATGTAGTCCAAACAGTGGACTCTTCTATTCAGTAATCAAGACTAGTCGCACACATCGCTGCCATTGCAACTCACTCCAGTCTAGTTAAAGGACTTCTACCGTGAGAACGTTTTTGGCGTACTCGCATCACGGTAGAAGCACCCGTATTACAATAACCTGTAGCAGTGCAATGAGTGAAAAATGACTAGGCTCCGAAGCAAAAAAGGTTTCGCAAATATCGCGTTTTTTGGAGCTAATAAAAATTGTTTACGATAATTATAATCCTCGCTCGTAAAACCAGGCACACACTTACCTCAGAAGGTCTTTTATCATAATAAGATGCATAAAATTATAATGATTAATTCTGAGATACAAAATTCAGGGCGAAATCTTCCCACATCTAATTGTAAAGTTCCACAACAGTGACGACAGCGGCAATACTAGCGCCATTACTCAACATTGAAAGCAAATTGTAGATGTATATTTTGTTTATTTTAAGCTTGTTTTGCAAATCACTGTGATGATTTGTATTATAGGACATTAGCAAAACTTGGTTGAGTAATTTTATCTGATTTTGTGCATCAGTATATTTGCTGCTACACGTTTTTAAGTACAACTCTTCTGCAAACCTACAATAGAGCGGTCTATATTAACGAAAAAAATCACATCATTCCGATTAAAGAATGCGTTCTGAATTGCTCGTATATTTAGGGTTGCCTGCAAAGCAACTCCAGTCTGCGTGTAATTGAATTTTCATATGAAGCTTTCAATCACAAAATGTACTTCTATACTGCTCAAACTACTACAGTAATTTCACTCAATTTTTTTCCAAGAGCAAAGACGCTTGAGATTCAATTTGTCAAGAGTCAAAATGAAAAAAATGACAGGGGCAAAATTTTCTATGACAATTGAAGTCAAAATTTTGTACCGTTTTTACCGCAGGCTTTGGACACGTAGCCAAAGCCTTAACGCAGCTTTCTCTTTGTGGTAAATTTCATTGGGGAAATGATGAAATTGCCCTTCGATTTGTAAATTATTCAAGGCCTGTAAATTGTAAATGATCCAGAAACCTTTAAATTGTAAACGATGGGCATGGCAATTGATTCGTGTAAATGATGGAATGACCCTTTAATTGTCAATTTAGAGGACACTAATTGGTAAATGAAAGATGACCCTTTAATTGGTAAAGACGAATGACCCTTTAATTTGGAAAAGAAGGGAAAATGACCCTTAATCTGTAACTGGAAGAATGGCCCTTTAATTTGTAAATGATTGACCCTTTAATTGGTAATGATGGAATGACCCTTTAATTGGTAAATGAAGGAATGACCTTAATTGGAAAAATAAGGAATGACCCTTAATCCGTAATGAATGAATGACCTTTAATTTGTAAATGAATGACCTTTAATTGGGAAATGAGG
>JAMKCH010048610.1:0-10021 GCA_023653785.1 Ophioderma brevispina
ATCCGCCATTGATATCATCTGGTGAACATATAGCCAAAATGCAAAAACATAATTCCTTACCTTCAAATTCTTTCAACAGCTGTTATCACATTGCCTGAACATTTGTATTCCATCACTTTTGTTTTAAATAGTTGACCAGATTGTGATTGCATGTTTGGACTTTGGTATAAACTTGCATTAAAGCATCATCAACATATTGAACAAAATCCAGTCTTTCATTTCTGATGCTGATGGCAATAATTTTGCTGTTAACCGCCCTCGTGTAGCTATATTTGTGGCATTTATTTTGAAGAGTCAGTCAGTGTTGCTCTTTCTGGGATTTATTGGTCAGAAATGTTTGAGGTTTTCTACATTTTGTTATAAAAAGGAGAACAAAATGTGTCTTTGAAATTGCGCAGATAATTTGTTAGTAGAGAATAACAAAGTCCTTTGAAATAGTAGTATACAAATTTTTTAAAAAAAGGAAGAGGAGAGATAAGCTCCACTTCAAAACTGGTTGAGATATCAGCACAAAACTTTACAGATGGGGTTTTCAGGTGAAGGCCATTCTATCAAGATGAAAAATATAGACTTAAATTGGATCATCCCCCTTTATTCAATGTAATAAAAGAAAAATTCTGAATTTGAATTCTGTGTCTATTTCATTGTTTTTTTTTCATTCGCCAATTTGTACTACTGTGTTATGTTATCGTTGAGGATCTTGTCGTAGTCTGTGAATTCCATTTTGTATATGTTTCTTGTTTTGTCCGCTTTCACAAAGACTTTGTCCGAGGAGTTTATTTTACTTACATCATTCTTGAGTTGAGACTGGAACATGTTGTCTCTATCCTGAAATTCAATGTCTTCTGCCATGTCGAGGACATCGTTCTCAAACTCCGCCATCTCTTTAATTTGTGGTAGTGAACACTTGGATTTGAAACCAAAGTACACTCTAAGAAATCAAAGAACCAAAAATGGTTCTAAAGTTGTCCTCTCAGGAGAACCCTAAAAGGTTCTTTAAAGAACCAAAAAAAGTTCCCCAAACGTGATACAGAACCATTTTTGGTTCTATCAAGATCCTTTTTTGGTTCTTCAATTTTGCAAGAACCTTTTATTGAGGTTCAAGACAGAGGTTCTTTATAGAACCTTTAAAAAAGGTTCAGGGACATTTGAAGAACCAAAAAAGGTTCTTGATAGAACCAAAAATGGTTCTGTATCATGTTTTAGAACCCTTTTTAGTTCTTTAAAGAACCTTTAAAAGGTTCCTCTGAGAGGACAACTTTAGAACCATTTTTTCTTAGAGTGTATCCCTTGCTGTGGTCGTCACTATCGCCGCTGAAATATGCCTTCCACCGCATTCTTTTGATGGTGCTTTCCAATTTCTCCAGTAATACCATCAGGTACTCCCTGTGCGAAGGGGTCGGGATGTTTTTATCTGAATAGTTAATACAAAAATAATTCCATGTTAGTGATGTAGTCTTTCGCTAGTGATGATGAGAGTGCTCTACCAATAGCGGGAACAATAGTACAATTAATATACTATTAACACAGTTCAAAAAAGAGCTCGATACTCCTGTAACAACAGTAGAGCATAGTAGCAAAATATACCATTAAGTTTATTGCATTGCTACTTTGGTTTCACATCCGAATTACCGGACGATCATCAGGCAAATGATGCAAGTTATTCAGATGGCGCTTTTTTTTTGCACGATTGGGCACCTTGTTGTTATGGTAACACTTGGAGAGTACTTCACTTCTCATGTTAATAACACCTTGGTTTTTGCAAGGCAAAAATGAGCTTCTTGTTTATAACACCTTGGTTTTTTTGCAAGTTTGGACTTCTATTCTATGTGAACTAAAGGAGCTAAACACGATGAGAACCTAGTGTTAGCGTCTGACCCTTGGATGCTGTCTAAAATTTGTCAATCCAAATCCAAGGACATCAAGGAACATAAGAGTTGTCAAACATCAAAAGACGGCCGAGTTGGCGCCAACAGCAAGGCTTCGAGGAATCATGAAACTTCAAAGATTACTTGCATGGGATTCTAGTAAGTCTATGTATTAGTTTTATATGAAAGAAATGATTGTCAAAAGTGATTCCACATATCTCCAATGGAATAAAAATCCAAGATGGATTATTTGCACTCACCGAAAGTGTCCATCTCCAGGGAGATACACCAATGGCTAAATTTATTTAGTTGCCTAGCAACAATGACAAGCATCAACTTTTTCGTTGAAAACTTGGGTGAGATGGGTATAATTTGACTCTGTGCATTCATGAGCTTTATCGATGTTAGTTTCCAAGAGAGAACAGAGCAGAATAATCTGAATGGATTTCCATCTTGCATAAGAACCATGTCAGATTTATGACTAAAATATTAGGGGTAGACCCACCACCTATTGAATGATCTGCAATGCCAGGGGAGATTGTGGCAGAACCAAAAATTGTATCACTAATTGATGGCCCTCTGCTCAAGGAAACAGGATCTAAATTAGGAATGTTATTTAGTCTCCTCATTCACCAGTTTTTTTACTTCTACTGCTGATACCATTACAATAATGACAATCATACGATTTGAGTATCTTTAACACGTGTAATATCCTCATTCAAGTCACTCTTCCTAGCTGTAGGCCAAAGAAAAAAATCTCTATAGTAATGTTCAGGATGCCTGCCTGAATGGATGTCCTCATAGAACATTATTAATACTCCAATTGAAGAAACTGAGGTCAGTACTGCATACTGTCATTATGACATTTTGACTATCACTTATACTTCTGGAGTATAGTTGCGACAACCATTCCAGAGCAAGCTATTCCTTATATTGAGTGCTGATCCCAATAGCAAAATCCAATTAATTCATAAATGTTTAATTATCAACAACTAAATTGCAAATGTGGCGGGTTGGAACATTTTGTGACCCCCTTTTTCTGCACCGCACTTTTCTGCCCCCGTTTTGCTCAGAATTCCGGCAGCCTTGACGTGATACTGTACTTTAGGAATGCGTGGTCTAGCGGTTAACAAGCTTACCTCTGGAGCAAACGGTCCTCGGACTAATCTCAGTTTTGGGACCACTTTCTGGATTTAATTCGGGAACTCCATTTTGGGATTTGGAGTTGTATATCAGATATTGATTAAACGCTGAATACCAACTTTCTCCATGGTTCATTTGAAATGGTCAATGAACCATGAGCTTGCACTACCCATCCGGTGTGTGTTGCGTTTAGTGGTGTTTGAATGTTCAATATGGCGCTGTTTAAGCTGCTGCCTCCAATTTGATTGTTTGTCTAGTAATTATATAGTGTAAAGGTCCGTAGCATTTGGCCCACAGGCCACGATTTGAGATTAAAATAAACCTTGATTATTATTATTATTATTATTCCGTAAAGGCTGCTGAATTCTGAGCAAAACTGGGTGCAGACAAAGTGGGTGCAGACAAAGTGGGGTCACAAATGTACCAACCCAAATGTGGCCCACCAATCCTCTCTGGATTTGTGGTTAGGTGGCTGACCTCATACAGTGGCCTGGGGTTCAAATCTCACTCCTGCTCCTAAAACACATTTTCATTTTTTTTTCAGGTTAGAGGGGGAAAATACATGCAAGTCCAAAAAGATAGAAAAACCAATGGCTGCTCTTTGACGTTGGCAAGGGAGACCTGCTCCTGAAGCATGATTGGAGGTCAAAAACTACTGTATACTTTTGGGCAGGTTAAGAATAAAGGGACACAACTCCTCCTATATACTTGTATATGCAAAGTACGATAACTATATTTTAAGTTATAATTAAATATGGTCCTAAAGTAATTATTTTACAACAATATTCATGCATATTATTCTTAATTTGCTATATAAGCTTGTCTTCTTCTCTTGCTTCCTTCACAGAGGGTTCTTCTAAATGTTTGTCTTCCCAATGTTCTGGATGTTTTTGTTTTCTTTGGTCATCAATTGCTACATCAGAATCGAAAGTCCATCAATTTTTTGGTTGTATAACCAATTACAGGGATCCTAACATACCTACAATGGACCTGAAGCACTATTAGGATAAATTAGTCACCAAGTTACTAACTAAATAAAGGAATATTTTCACTTTTACTGTAATCTTTCAAAACAGATTACGTAAAGTGAAAATATTCCTTATATATTAGTCACTTGGTGAATAATTCTCCTAATAAGCCCATCTTCATCACATTCGAGTCTCAAAATAACAAGTGGATCTTGGGTTCTATGAAAAGTAAGATTGTTCCTTAATTGAGAGTTCCAACCGGTTAATAAATTGCTCACGACGAACGTCTACAGGTACACCGAAGTCCTGTTTTGTAGTGCTTGTGGAACCAGGTCAGTTTTAGGAATCCACAGATCCCACGTTTGAAAATCCCAAACCCAGTATAAGATTTTAGTCTTCCGCCTCAAAAGAGGATGGAAAAGACTATTAATTTAGTGGCTGCGCTGGGAGGGTCGGTCCGGCGGGAAATTGTTGTCCATGTTGCCAAATTCTTTGTTCGCATTATATGGACTATGCGGCTCTAATTGCGATGTACGGGGGCGAGCTTCTCAAGTTTCGGAATAAAATTGGGCTGTTTTAGTTCCCCGGAGAATGCCCGGAGCAACCAACTGTTTTAACTTTGGTGCGATTTACTGGCAAAACTGACTAGCCAAATTGGTGACACCACAGGCGACGCCATCGGGTGATGGCACCAAAACTTGTTGTTCTGCCATCCATGCCATCTGCCACAATCTAGCTCAAATCTTACGTCATCGGACATAGCAGAGCTGGTTGCTGTGTGCCCATGGCATTATGGGGCCGTGTGTATGTTCCTTGCTGTCGAGGCTTGGTAAATATTCGTAACCGCTGAACGCTCCAAACTTTGATAGTGTGATGAACGAATGTGAAAATTGTTAAGGGGATCGGCTGTGATGTACTATACCGCAAGCTCAGATACGGTTGAATCTTGTTCCCTGGTTGGAATTGGAATGTCAACACAATACCGCTACATTATCGGATTATTGCTGTATGTAAAGAGGTAAGGAGTCGTGGGACCCATAGGGTTTAGGTAGGCCTATTCTGGTTTTGTGTTGAGCTTTTGAAATTGATAGGACGGATTTGTCAGTACGATATCGGATTTGCGCATAATGAAGGCTTCATTATGAAGTTGAATATAGTATTTTAGTGTGTTGCATTTTGAACCGGTAGGCAAGGCCAGGCCTGTCCACGGTGTAGGCGATGAGCTCGGTCCAGTCAGCCAGCAGGTCCCGCACACGGCGAGAGCACACCCGTAGACGTTGTAGGGGTGGAAGAATCGAATGAGGGGTGGTGTGAAATATCGCCGTTTTTCGTCACTTAAAATAACTACTGCTTAAGGTATCATCATTTTACCACTAAATATAACCTTTTCTTGGTCTCTGAGGGTTATTTAGTGAAAAGTAATGAAAAGGATGCACTTTCGGAAGAATTTAAAGGGCAAATTTGCCACAAAACGTTTCAAAACGAGCCTAGAAATCGGTAATGTTACTTTTAGAGTTGAGGGACCTAGTTACACTGCTCTTCACACCGCCACCGGGGTCGTCAACGGGTCATGCACAATAAGGAGGCGTGGCCGAATAGAGGCATATGATTGGATAATAGTTCAATCACCAAGGCCATGTTCAATTCGGGTCGTGTGCAAGGTGGGGGGGGGGCTCATTTCCTGTATTATTCTTGATTTTAGGTGTATCGTGAGTGTATCTGTGGTCACAATGTTAACGGGGCCGGGTGGGGGTTGTTGGGAGGGCGGGTGGGCCTAGGTGGGGGTTGGGGAGGGGGTTGGTGGGGAGGGGTGGCTGTGGGGGGGAGTGGGTAGGGGGGGTTGAGGATTGTGAGAAAGGAGGTGGGGTGTTGGGGAGGGGTGGGTTTGTGGGGAGGGGTGTGGAGGTGGGAGGGGTAGGATGTGGGGAGGGGGAGGATGTTGGGGAGGAGTGGAGGTGCATGTTGGGGAGGAGTGCATGTTGGGGATGGGGGGTGGGGTGTCTGGTGGGGAGGGGCAGGGGGTGGGGGTGGATTTATGGGGAGGGGAAGGTTGGGTGCGGAGGGGGGTGATCGGGGAGGGGCTGTGTTTGGGGAGGGGGAAGGGTTGGTATCGGGGAAGGGTGTATCAGGGGTGTATTGGGAAGGGGGAAGGGTTGTAGATGGGATGGGTTGTTATATGGGGTGGTTGGGAGTTGGGGGTGGGGTGACCTCATTTACCTTGGTGACCTTTTGATGACATTCATGTTGTGACCTCATTGTGACCTAGGTGACCTCAGGTGAACGCGGGGTGACCATGTGAATGGGTGACCTAATGTGACCTTGGTGACCTCAAGGACCTTCATGTGAACCTAGTGACCTTGGTGACCTAATGTGACCTTGGTGAACTGCATGTGTGACAATGGTGACCTCATGGACCATGGTGACCTCATGTGAACTTGGCTGACCTCACGTGACCTTGGTGACTCATGTGACCTTGGTGGACATGATGTGACTATGGTGACCTCATTGTGACTTGGGTGACTTCATGTGACTTGGTGACCTCATGGACCATGGTGACCTCAGGTGGCCCTTGGGGGAACTTTGGACCATGGACATGGTTTGACTTCAGTGACCGTAAGGACCTCAGGTGACAGTGGTGACCATCATGTGACCTTTGGCCCCTTAACAACTCCTGACGGCAGACGGACACTCGCAGTCCAAAGATCAAGTGTATTTTGGAAAAATTATAAAACACTGCAAACAAAATGCCACAAATTAACAGAACAGAAAAGAAATGGTCCAGGACTCATCCGGGTATGCACAGATGACATTTGTGACCAATTGATCATTTGACGTTCTAGTGACCCCAGTGTTTTGACCTCAAATGAACCTTGGATCATTTGATTAAAATTCACATACTTTGCAACAAATAAAACCTATATGTTTTACTTTTCTGCAAGTGGATGCTGTGACCACAAAACCTAAAAACGAAGGGACGGGATTCATGGAGTATACCCAAGCAGATTGACTCAATGCCCCTACCTGACCTTTGACCATTTTTGAAAATTGAGACAGTTCTCAAAGAACGTTGTATAGTACCAAAACGTGCTAAAAAAGAACCACTTGCCAAGCCCATGACACCTATAAGTCCAAGGACCTATAATTAAACTCGGCATGACCTTTGACCCCATTTGTCAAATCTATAAAAACCAGTTTACAAATAAAAAATCCTTGTGACCAACCTAACTTTAAACAACCACGGTCAGGATCTTTGGGAGGGTATGCACAGATGACTCTTTGACCCCTATGACATCGTTAACAATAGTCGTCTGCAAATAGTCTTAGAATCATCACACTTTGCCATAAGAACCACTACTGGCACACGACCATGGGGTTTATATATTTCTATGATCTCTAATGACCTTAGTCAAACCAAGCCTATTTGAAAAAAAAAAAATCTGTTAAAACACTCTTTCTAAAAAAAAGAGCAAAAATCACCAAACGGGCCACACAAGAACGCTTCATCCATTAAAACTACCCCAAATACTCCACCCACACCCATCCCCAACTTACCAAACCAATCACGAACCAAATGATGGGCGGAAGAGAACTGGTTAGTGGATCCACTTGTAAGACTGTCTCAGATTTCTAATTCCATCATAGGACATTACATTTTTTACCTCTCTGAATTCAAAAATGTATTCCACATATTTGAAATCTTAGGAAGTTCATTTTATTTCTGGTACTGATTAGCTAACATACTATGTTCAACCTGAATTTTAAAAAAATCTATAAAGCTGGTGAATCCTCAACTCTAAAGCCCGAGAGGAGAGGCAGAAATCGGAAACTATGATTGCAATGTAGGCCGTATATCGCTAACTTGATATTATGGTAAGAAAAAATCTGACAATTGGTACAATTTGGGCAAACGCCCATTAACGGATTACGCAGTTAGGGTGTTTTGAGTGCTGATTAACGAGCATGGAGTATCTCCATTTGGGTGAGTGACCCCCCCCCCAAAAAAAAAAAAACAGGTACGAATGTTGCCATGTACTGGTTTGACAATGAAGGGGTTGCCAAGTGTTGGAACATGGTGGTTTTCAGGCGCATGAGTTACACCAGTCTGGGCCGGTGTGGATGGACGACCTATTTTCATATGTAAGCCTTCTTCAGAGGTTCTGCTCTGTATCTTTTTCCTTCTCGGCAGTGTTCTCTGCAGTTCTTTCCTCCCCATAAATGTTGTTTCCTACCCTGTGGCAAGGGGGTCCTTTTCGGTCCTGTCTAGGATTTTTTATTGAAGTTGGCAATTCTGTCCACATCATTGACACATGATTTCTGTACTCTTTTCAACATGAGGCTACATTGCCATCTTTGTGCATTGGCACATTTTATATGATGGCAAAGTATGTATGCAGTAAATGTGCGGCACTCACACTTGTATGACCCTCTTGAGTTTTTTGTGAATGAACACCCAAGTTACCCGACTTCTTGAAAATCATGGTCCTCCTCAAACCAATCCTTGCCATTCTAAAGTCGTGCAAAGTTAAAAGATATTTGGACATTATTTGTTTGGTATGTGCGTAGATATCTAGACACCATCTGAAAAAGTGATGGTTCATTGGGACTCTTTGATGAAAGCGTAGTGGCCAAAGTAAAATTGAGCTTCCCTGGCTCTTTGAGAGCAGCAGTGCTGGCATTGATGCCCGTCACCATACCGTGAGCTCGGATCAACCTTACCTTAAGGTGGCAATACTCGGGCCGCACAGTATAGGGTCCCTTCAGGCTAAAAAGCACCATCCACATCATGTTGTTGAAGCATTTTTAAGAGTGCTTCCATGTAAAGGTGAACTCCATGATGTCTTTTTTGAATCCGTCCATTCCGCATGACTGCATTAACGACCTCTTGTGGATTGTTGTCTGCCATTATATCATCGACCAATCCTAAAAAAACCCCCTCTACAGCCTCTTGGGGCGACAGTGGTCATAAATGGCATGTGCCTGTTTTTTGGCTTACGAGTAGTAGCCTATATGAGACTGAGGCCACGTGATCGATGCCTTTTTTTCTTTTAATCTCGCCGAAAAAACTAAAGTGGCTTCAATTATGTCAAGTTTTAATCACGAATCATGCTTCATAGGGAAGAGAAGGTTTTTCATCAATTTTGATATGTTCAATCATACCGGAATTTCACATGAACTTAATTTTTCGCTGAGCTGAATGTGTACACTGTAACACTTTTGAACTGTAACAGGAAGTTGTTAGACTAGGAATCCAATCGGTTCGATAAACTTACCTTGAACTTAATACAGCGGCCGTGATAATGCTGCCAGCCGTTGACTACCCGGTAAAGCGGTGTACATGTAAACGTCATTTTCAGACACAATATTGATTAGTTTCTTACTTTGTTACCTTACTGGAATTTGATGACTGACTTACAGTTTGAACGTTTATAGATCATAACAATTAGGTAACAATTTCAGTTTTATGTATTAGCTATTAATGTTTAACATACATTAAAAACAAAGGTTCTATTTTTAGCATCCGCGCATTTTTTGCTAGTCCAAGTAGTGTGTGCACAGTGCAGTTTCAATTTTCCAAGATGCATACATATTAAACACGGCATGAATCGTGATGTTGGGCTATATAGTGGACGTGGTGGACGCGATGTGGTGGGTGAGGTGTTTATCGATTTTTATTTATTTTGTTTTTACTTAGTCAAGACGCTAAACTATCATCTGGTTCTATTTTAAAATCATTATATGCTATGATATTAGTAGCTTTGCATTGTGAATTAATTTGATGTAGATTACGAATTTGATTTTTTAATGGTTTTTTTTTTTCCTATGATCTATTTGATCCCCTCTAATGTATGGCCTTCTTTTGATTTGGCTACCTCTACGGTATGGGTTGTACGTGGCGACGCACCTGGTACACATGTCTGGGTTGGTACTTTTTATTTCAATCAGGGGTTAAGATTTTTTGGTTTTGTTCTTTTGTTTTTTTTTTCTTCTTTTGCATCCGATTGGTTGGTGGTAGTTTGATGATTTTATTTGTTTTGTTTTTGG
>JAMKCH010048611.1:0-15657 GCA_023653785.1 Ophioderma brevispina
TTGAAAGCATAATTGTCCCCCAATTACATTGGTCCCTCCAGTCAAATGACACAGGTTTTTTGTTCAAAGAAGTTTCAAATTGATACTATAAACAACGTAAAGAAGCAGATGAGTAATGACGTATCAAAAGGTTATGAATTCGGGGCATTTTGTGATCCTCATCCTTGCCCTTGGCTTTACCTAAAAAAAAAAATTATATCTCTGAACACATTGGCTATGTGGTCTACTCGTGCATGGGGTATGATTTCTATGCCAAAAATAAGAATTGTGCTTCCTGTCCATAAATTGAAAATCAAGTTAAGTACATTAAATGGTTTAGGCACACTGCCAATATTAAAATCAAACACCTTCAGGATCAACCAGTGTTGCACAGGGTTTTTGCTTTTTCCAGGAAACCAGTCTTGAGATTATCTTTACACACTTACACTGACTTTACAGGGTTACCAAAAAATTAGATTATGGTATGTTAAAGGTCCATGTCCCTATTGCTAATAGTATTGTTTCCAAGGACCCCAGATTTTACTGGATAGTGGTCAAAAAATTTTGGTATATCAGAAGAAAGAAAGCTATCATGTTTTCTCATTAACCCCTATGAAATCTAGGGCTAAAAGGAGTTGGTTGGATTGTTATAAGTGAAAATCTGCCCCATTTGGTTGACAATATAATTTTACACGAACTTTATGGGAGTATAAAATCACGTTTTTGCCTCACTTAAAGACGGGTTAAAATACGGTGCAAAAATTTTACAGATGGGGTTTTGGGGTGGTGAAGTCCATTTATCAAGTGAAAAATTTATAGGACTTAAATCGAGGCCATCCCCTTTTTAATCTTTAAACACTACCCTTACATTTAAGGTTTACCAAAATCTGATAAATAGTATGTTAAACTAGTGTTCAAAATTAGAATAGTAATAAATTTATCTTGGGAACTTGTCGGACCTTTTGCTGGTTATGAAGCAGTGAAAGGAATTAAGACGCACATAAAGTATTCCAAATTTGCGTCAATTTGGCTTGTGACTGATTTTATGCACTAGTCAATAAATTTGACCTTCACAAAGGCTATTTTGCATCAAGTAGTTAACTCAATTGTGGAGATAAATCAACCCTATGCATCCATATAGTCATCTTCTTCCTCTAGATGGTAAAAATATTATTGTGAGTCACTGATCTTCCAAGTTTCCTAATGTAAGGGGACAAGCAGAGATAAAGCTGAGAAAATAAAAAAAATGTGAAATGTATTTTTTAGCTTATAACAAAGATAAGTATATGTACAATTCCATATTAACTACTTTATGTAGGAATAAAAACACTAAATCGTGCAAAAATGAAGAATTGGAAGAATTTTGTCATATGGCTCCCACATAGAAACGCGATAGCCAATCCTCAAAATGTACACTAAACAGATGAATGTGGTTTACACCCTACAGAAGTCACAAAAGTTTCAATAATGTTTTGTTTTTGAGTCAAACTGTACAGGTCATGATGTCACAATATTATGCGTATAGTCTGGGATATTCACAGGAAAGGCTGTTTTTTTATCTCAGTTGAATTTTGAATGCATGTTTTTAATCCGGATCTGGTAAAAAGTACTGTCCCTGTGTCCTTAATACACAATTTCACCAACCAATGCAGGTTATGTTATTACATCCATGCCGTAACAAAAAATACCAAAATACGACTTTGTTGATGATTTTTGTTGATGTTTCAGACAGTGCAAATCGCTGCTTATAACTTACGATGCGAGAGTTTCACGGAGTGAATTTATTTTTGGTGCCGGAATGAAGTTTCAACCATCTTCCTGCACTCCGTACTTTTAGTGTGTGGCCCAGTCCGGTAATGAAATGTATCTAGGTGTGTTTTGTTTGCAGGGTGCTGTGGGTGTTGGTCTCTACAGTTAGGATGTTGTTAATTAAGTAAATGTAGAATTGTATATTTGCAATTCTACTCATCTGACAGCAATGGATTATTGGTATTGAGTGGTTTTATTTTTGCTGGTTGTTCATGTCAATTAACTAATGCCATGTATTTGGTTTTTAGTTTTTTGGAAGAACATATGACTATAACATCAATATCCTAGCAGGATCAACTGAAATGAATAATACATTGCTTTGTATTGTCCTTCCTATAGTTAAAAAATTTTTTTAGATTAAATCATTTTAATCAATTTTTTTGGGTTACATAGATAAAAGATTTTTTTTTCTTATGCTTTTCTTTGATGTAAGGGTCCTCAACGATTAGCATTGGTGAGTTGCAATGTAAGAGTAGGTGGGGTACGTGCCTGATTGAGCAGTCAATGTTTCACTGGATTTAAATAGGATGTACTCAACTCAGTTGTTTTCATCTTGATAGAATGGCCTCCCATCCCCAAACACCATCTGTAAAGTTGTGCGTCGTATTTTCACCCCGTTTTGATGTGAGACTAAAAACATGTTTTTTAATCTTCCATAGAGTCCTGTGTAAAATACTATTGTCGATACCAAAATGGCCACCTTTTTGCTCTTTCCATCCAAACCAAACATTTTTCTTCCTCTAACCCTAAGGTTTCACTTTCACAGGTAAATACGAAAAATAGCTTTCTTCTGCTTCAGCCCTGCCAAATTTTGACCACCTCTGGGAAAATCTGGCTTTCTGGTGACCAGGCTATTAGCGATTGGACCATGGTTCTTTTTGAAATTTACGATTACAGGAATGTAAAGGAATATCAACATCAACCCACCAAAAATAATCAAGGATCCAAGATGAACCCAAAGTGAAAAGAATTTTGATGATTTCTTTCGTTATATAGTGTGTTTTCTATTGAGCATCCATCATTTTAACAGTATGATTTCCCCAGTAAAATAGTGTCTATAGTGGAGAGATGGCAATTTCTACTGGAGCGAGCATGGTTCGGGGAAAACTGCCGACTTCAGTGACCAAGTGAAATTTGTCGGGTAGAGATCATTCACGGGTAAATATTGCAATGCATTGTGGCAGTGACCCGTTTCCGGGAATGATAGCACAGTTCTGTAATTTACGTTGTTTGATTGATGATATTTTTCGCCCAAATTTTTGACTGTCCAGTTAAATCGCGATGTTTAGTTACTAACTTCAGCACCAATGCATTACGCTATAGAACACACGAGTACATCGTATTTTTAATTGCACTTTTACAGTTGTTCAACACTGCTCCATACATCAACCGGTGTGTTGTTGATCTAAATCGTAAGCCCCGCCGTTGCTTCAGTGACCCAGCCAATTTTCCGGTTTCTCTACTGCAAGCGCACCTTATGCGGAGGCGGGTCTTTTTTCTATTGACGTGATCCGGTATAGTCTCGCTGGTAAAAATCCTTCCAAACCAAGGATGGTTGCAAGAGAGAATTTCCTTCCTTCCCCGGTAAAAGTAGCAAATACCAGTGTCATTTTCTATTAAACCATTTTATAATCCTTTACGGAAACCCCCGTTTTGACTCCTGAAAATATTGCCCAATAGAAAAACGCCTTTAGTTGCAATGATTTGTTAGCACTTTGATTCATCTGCTACAGGTACTATTTAACTGTGGTGGTCATTACTAGACAGCATTGAAATGTAGCAGCTGGATTAATGGTTTTAGGAAGGCATGACACCGCCAGAGCTGAAGTCACAGATTTAAAACTTTACAAGTGAGGATCCAGAGAAGCCAAACTCTCCATCTATTTTCCCATTGAACCTTGTAAAGGTTCTGTGACCCTTTTTGGTAAGGTCCGGGATAGGTGTTTCTGTTTGAAGTAAGTGCTATATTTTTGCCGTTGTGGTACCATGTCATGTTTATTTTTATGATGTTGGATTGAATTGCAAAATGAACCCTTTTATGGCTGCAAGTAGTTGAAGGTACCCCCACCCAATTGCAACATAGAATTCGTCTGCATTGCATATATAGGGACAGCCCACAAAAGCCTTAAATCCATTATTTTGGGGGTGGGGTACGCATTTGGAAAGGGTAGGTACATATGTGCCGCCAATATGGGTTGCATTTTTCAACCCCTTACTTACTGTAATGATAGGGTCGTTTTCCCCACCATGGCTATAAAGATGGATCACTTTTTAAGGTAAAATTGCTACTATATAAATGGGTCCATTTTAAAATTGTTGTACATTGTAAAACTCTGAAATAGGGTTAATTTTTTTCTGATTTCATAAATCACAATGAAAATGTTCTATTTTCGTGATATTTGGAAAAACTTACTACAAAAGGGCCATTTTGCTACCTATATGAAAATGGTGCGAATTTCAAAGCCAACTAAATGGGTCGAAATTTTCTTCTCTGCACCATCTTGAAGAAAGGGGTCATATATTTGTACAGTTTTGTAGATTTTTATACCCAGTGGATTGCCACTAGTACCCACGTTTGTCTGTCAAGTACCCCCCCCCCCCCTCATGATTATTCAAACATTTGCAGGGACAGATGAGATAAAGAAAATAAAGCTTTCTTATGATACCAAAATCTAGGTTTGATGGGTTGAGTGGGTGGTTTGGGGGGGTGGGGGGGGTCGAGGCTGAAGATATGTTAGTGGCCCCTTTAAAGTGTATGTAGTGGAATCTGCAAGTAAACCCTGTATTTTACTGGTATTAACTCAAACCTAGTGGCAATTTTACATGCACTGCTTGGTTATTGAACTCTGGCCCTTAGTGATTGAGACTGACATATAATAAATCATAATACCCAGAAACCCATTGATCCAACTTTCAACCTCAGCCACTTTTTATCTATTAGTCATTGAAACTGTGTACCCAGGAAATGACTATGCTACTATAAGAGATCATATCTGGATCATACCAGAAGCCATGTGGTCTTATTTCACGCACACAAGGCTGTGGGTCATGAACTTTGCCCAGGGAATGAGACTATATGCTATATCATTGATCCTACCCGAAATTTATGGGTCCATATCTCATACACTTTTGGGGGGTTGGGTGCAATTTTACATGCACTGCTTGGTTATTGAACTCTGCCCTTAGTATTGAGACTGACATATAATAAATCATACCCAGAAACCCATTGAATCCAACTTTCACCACTGTTAATATTAGTCATTGAAGCTGTGTACCCAGGAATGAACTATGCTATATAGATAGATCATATCTGGATCATACCGCAGAAGCCAATGTGTCCGTATTTCAGCACACAAGGTGCCATGTGGGGTCATTGAACTTTGCCCAGGGAATGAGACTATGCTATATCATTGATCATACCCAGAAATTTATGGGTCCATATCTCAGTACACTGGTGGTCCCCTGACTTTGGCCTATGAACTAGATATATAGACTATGATCATATTTTTGCTTCATACCCAACTACAAAGCCCACTAGTCAGGTTCGCATGCTTTTTTTGTAAGGTCATTGAAATGTACACTTTGGTATTAATACCAATTAGCACTAAATATAGTTATCTGGAAAAAAAGTCATAATTCAATTATGTAATAAATAGTACCTGTTGCTGTCGTCAGTGCATAATAAATATATACATTGATTTGCATCCACATTCCAACTTAAGTCACTACTCCCAATTGCACTGATAAGTATCAAAGTTGACTACAAACAATCAAAACAATTAGCGAGCATTTGTGCCATGTAGGAATTGGCTAATGAAACCATAATGCAAACAACCATTATTTTATTTGCCAGTGCACTGACTTTATCACCCCCACACTGTATCATGCATGCTGTCGATAGTTCAAGATATGGGCATTTTGTCGAAATGTAAATGTTTAATAATCAAATTTGTAAAATTCTGCTAACATCAATTCATCTATTAATAACGGTACGTGTACAGCTTCAACACACCTGCATACATTTTCATGTTTTATTATTGACAACTTCTATAAAGCTTGATCATCGCGTGACTTGTCTGAACATTTCATTTTGAAACTTGTAAAAATTGATAAACAAAAGAAAGAAATTTGGTTACACAGGCTGACTTACTCTTGTAAATAAATAAGTTTATGCCGAGATGTAACTTTCTGGAAATTTATGGTTTCCAGCTTTTTGGGCCATAAAGAAACAATATTCTGGAAAAAAGAAATTTTATAATATAGTGTACCCTACAAATCACATAATAAAAATAACGTTCCCCGGAGGCTTCACTGGATGCTACGCTAAATTTGGCCTCCTGCCGGTTTGAATTTTTTTGGATTTTCAGAAATGGGACTACTCCTCTGTTACATCTCAGGGAAAAAAATCAATCCCTTTTACTAATTTTCTTTAAATGTTTAATTTTTTAGGTTTTTTCTTTTTTTAATTGTTAATAAATGTATATCCCGTTTGGTAAAAATTAAGTCAGAATTTCACAAGATTTTGTCAAGTAATAAGGCTTTTACCAGAGTTGCATAAAGTCCAGGCTTAGTAAGCTGCTCCAGGAAATTGGAATGCAATCTGAGGAAGTCCTACAAGTACTACATGTATCCTATGAGAATTGATAATGATAGAATGCTTAACTAAAGACTGTTGCTCCTGAGGAAGAAATTACTATGTGCAACCCGGCCTTAAATAGTCCAGAACAAAATGCACTGCGCCCATCAGGGTTTCATGCTCCTTGTACTGATAGAACAGGGAATACAACATCAGACCGCATCCTGCCATTGTTGCAATGAATACTTTACCAAAACACATCAGACAGACCCAAAAAGAACCTAATTTTCTTTTAGCATTGATTTCTGGGGAACAGTAATATTACTGTCCCCTGCATGCCAACCCCTCCCTAAAAATTGCACTTTGGACCTTTTTGAATGTTTTTAAAGTAGCCAAATACATGTGCGAAAAGCATAGTGTTGGGAATGCTGTCAAAGGTGGTTCACTTGGGTCATAGACTGCTGTGGAGTTGATATCACTGCAGTCACACACCCACATCAATAAGGTGATTACTGGCTGGAATCTTACTAATGGAGTAGTCTATATCATGGCTGTTCCTCAGTGGGCACACAATTTGGCATTCAAAACAGGTCAGAATTTTTAGAAAGTTTATAGAAAAATGCAAATTGGTTTGACATTTTTCCTAGTCCTTGATTCAATTTGTATATTCTACAGAAATTTTAAAAAACGGGTGACCTGTTATTTAGAATGCTTACCGTTGTGTTTGAAGCCCTCTAGACGACTGTGCCCACTGAGCTGTGTCTACTCTATACAGCCTGATGTGATGCAATATGGCTGCAGGATGGGTCCTCACCTGTAGTATGAGCATACAAGTATGTAATTCCACACCAAAAGTGTGTGGCAGGGGTGTGATTCTTCAGGATTTTCCCCCCTGATTTCAGGTGTTTTTATCTAAAAAATTCTGCAGATTTCGCAATTTTAGCCCGATTTTAAGCATTTGAGGTCAATTTTATGCTTTTTTTCAGGATTTTTTTACTAAATTTCAGGATTTTCCTGTCAAAACTCACGTCACACCCCTGGTAGTGGCCATCCTTCAATCCAAGAAAAAGACCAGGATCCATTGATGCATGTAGTAGGCCTGTAATATAAATGTCTCTTATCTTTAGTAGCTTGTATGACGTCCGTTTAAAAAAAATGCCTTGCAAGATTTCATACTTGGGTAACAAGATCTGTTTTGTCGAATCCTCTTCCACTTTGTGTCAACTCTGTGCATTTTGCTGGTGGAAATGATAATTTGATAGTTGTACAAATGTCGCCTAAAGATTACGAATCATAATCACTGAACAAAAAAATGTACCATTAGTCAGATGGAAATAGTTCTTACCAATATTGGCAATCAATACCAAAAGTGGTCTCTATATTGGAAAAAAATCACACCATTTAGTTATAAGAAAAAAGAAAGTTTCAGAATATATGCAAAATCACAGCGTCATTTCATATTGTGATCGTCCGACGAGATAACGGAAAGAACATAAACGTCAGATGTTAGTATACAGTGCATCCTGAAAAAGTACTCAATGACTGAAGCAACCATACCTATTTTTTGTACAGTAGACTCGTTGTTTTGGTACCTCAGCTGTCATGACTTATTTAGGTATCATTTGACTTGCTGGTTTTTCTTTTTGACCACAACGTCATATTCCGATTGAATGACTAAGATTATCATAATTAATAGAATCCACAGACACCTGTTTTTATCTATGACTTTTCAAGGCATCATGACCTTAGACATAGTTACTTCATGATGTATGCGCCATGGTTCAAACATCCGACCACACATTGATAGCTGTTGTCAGTTTCTCTGCTAATATGGTGGGTGGGGTGGGGGGGGGGGGGGGGGGGGGGGGAGGTGGTGGGGGGGGGGGGGGTTGGGGGGGTGGTTGCAACTCTTCCTTACCAATGTATGACCATCTCTCAGTGCAACCTTATCTAAAATAACAAATTGTAGTATTCATTGAGAAACAAGTGTGGATTTTTAAAGGCGTCGATTGTGCTGGTTATAGTTAGCATCAACAGTGTCAGCTCTTGTCCTATTGTTTTTCCATAGACCCTAGTCCCTTATAAATCTCCTCCCACTTTTTTAACACAACAACAATCAATCAATGCAATTAGTGTACTTTCTTACCCTAAATCTTCGTTTGACGATATCTCAAATCCTTGCAGAAACTAACTATAAATCACCGAAAAAATTCCCAAAAAAAAAAAAAAAATGTAATTCGAGGAAAATCAATTCAATACACAACTGTAATTCACTTAATGATTGTACTTGAATCAATCTCCATGTCCATAAACGTGCGATGCGTGTAAAATTTTCACGCTGTTAGTGCTGCCTATCAAATTGTCGAATATATCGACAAAAACAACATCAAATGCAACCTCTGCTAAATGTACTGGTAAGCTTAAATTACAAAAAATAGTACAACTGTAATTTCGGAAGATTGTCCACAAAATATGAAGGTCTCCCATAAACGCCCCCTCTTTTGAAAGTGCAGCACCCGGGCATCTATTGGAAACATATGGTATGTCACCAGCAGTCGACAATGGTATCTCTTGAATTAAATTGTATATGTTTTTGTACATAGCTTTCAGAATATGAAATATGCCTTATTTAATGCACAATGTCAAGTTGAGTTTGGCCTAAGCGACATCGCTTGTTTGCCACATTGACACAATTGACCCAACTGACACAATTTTTTTTGAAGGAACAATTATTTTTTTTAGGGTGATTCCTGTTTTCAGACCAGGGGCCAAAAACGCACAGGATATCTTGTGAACAACTCAGTCATGCTTCATTTTTCCAAGTGTGTTACATTGCCTAATAGTGGTTATTAGTTTCAAAACCATGATCAAAAGAGTTGATAAAGATGTGAATTACTTTTTTACTACAAAAACAACATTAAGAAATAATTTCCAAAATCACAGGACTCTCTTTTGTTAAAAAAGACCGTTTTCAGGTCCCATAGTATGTACGACACAAAAGGAGTAAATTAAGTGTATTTCTACAAACATTAAACTTCCTATTCAATGAATGCTGCAAATAATGTTTTACCAATGTGTTTGTACATTTTCTATGTAAAACAACCATCTAAAAACTCTGAACTTGACAAAGTCCGACATAACTGGGACACCAAAACCCATGTACAGTATGTCCACACCAAAAAATTTTAGGAAATACCCCTCAAACATATGAAAAATCATGGGAGAAATAACAAGTAAAAATGAAGCAATTAGTTTCCCTGGCTTTTTTCACTGAAACAATGATAGAATTATTATTCTCAAGTATGGATTAGACAGATTTGAGTGATAAATGAGTGTAAAAATTAACTTTGGCCTTTTACAAAGGTTTGTGTCCAGTTATGTACGACCAATTTTTTAAATTTCATTTCTTCAGTAATCACGATGGTTTACCCAGAGATTACCACTTTTTGTATTATTAAGGGTCCCTAATCACATTCACATATGAGCCATCATAAACTATTTTAAGATTTTTCTAGTTCTCTTTTAGTGGGGTGATTATTGTTCAGTCCATGTCCTCAGTTAGACCAAACAAAGGCAGACATTTCAGTAGTTATGGAATCATAGAATTTTTTTGGTAATTTAGTCTAAAAATTCCTTTGGATTCCAAAAATATAAGTGTCCTTTACATTAGAAGCAAACATTTCAAGATCAATAATGAATGTTGAATTTTGGCTAAATGTCACACAATTGGACCCTGACAACCAGAATTAACCTTTAATAACAAAAGTTTGAAAAAAGGATAGAGCCTAAACCTCTTATGTTTATGATTAGGCACGTTTTAAATGAACTTCGGGGGGAATTTTATGATTCATGGCCTTTTCATGCAAATGTTTAGCAAAAGTGTAAGAAGATAAAAGCTGTTATGTAATATGACACATTCATGTAAAAATTACGTCTAATATAGCATTTTATTTAACCGAAGCATGAGTTTGAGAAATTATACTCGTGGAAAAATGAATCAAATAGACCATCCAAACAAGTTCCTCAATCTGATGGCCATGGTAACCGTTTTGTTGAGTGCTATACACCAATGTACTGATGATTGATCTGGGGTATGATGCATTATGGCCCAGAATACACAGACACAGTTCACAAAAGTTCACAAGCATTATAATCATATAACTGTGTTGGGGATGTGGGAATAGCATCCTAAAAGTGAGGGTTATACTGTAGTGCATAAGTCCGCAAGTGACCGGAAACTGTATAGTTACTGGGGGAAACTGTGCTGTAACAGCTAGATAGGCCTGCATGCCCCTGTGGAATGCACAAAGTACAGTTCCTTTACACTTTCACGCGATGGAGTGTTTCTCCTCGGGATTATTACTTAAGCTGCCTAAGTGAGCGTTACAACTTCAAAGTTGGATATTTTTAAATGTGAGAATGCCTAAGTGGAATTATACAAGTGGTTGTTTATTTCCCTTGTTTCTCTTGAAGCGTGTCAAAGTTGAGTATATTATACACAAAGGGAAAGGGGGTGAAACCATTCCCGACGCTACACTGGTGTGATTCCATATTCTGTCATCGATTTCAAAGTTTGGAGCCATACTTTGTGAGAAGTTGCTAACAAAGAAATCTCAGATGTCATGTTGAGGTAAGCTTGACCAATCTGCGCTCATCCCATTTGAAAGTTTCACGATAGTGGATATATTAAAATCGTGTGGTTTGCCAACTTCTGCAAAGTTGTGAACTCACCGCGACAGGACACCTGAAGGTCAGTCCAAATACGGAAAACAAAACCTAGGCATGTCGTTATAAATAAGATTACTAATTAGGTCGAAGGCCACAGGAATCATGCTGGAGGTTGATGCACCCTAATTATTTGGCACATTGGCTTACTTGGGTAAATGCCAGATGCATTACATGCTGTGTTTTCTTGCGATTTAACATGGGCACTGTGCCGTCACTGATACTGAGCAGCCTAGCTGTCATGGCTCAAGATAGTTTTAAAAACAATGGGGGTTACTAATTATTGTGCTAGTCTTGATCACAGCTTTACCTGGACAGTTAGGGATGATTCATCAAACAATTGGCCAAGACTTAAACTAGGGGAAAACTAAACGACATCCATGCTTTCTACCCACTCTGATCTGGCACCACCCCAGGTAACATGCTAGATGTGGTTCTTCTGAAAAAGTGAGGTGCCTGGGATTTGGTTACTTAAAAACCATTTGTTTACTTTGCTGGTCTAAAAAACATATACACCATTGCACATATACTTGAATATGAAAGCTTGATGTATGCTTGCACCCCTACACTCATGCATATGTCCAAAACACACTGGGAACACACAATGGTCCTGCGCGACATGCCCACCACAAATACAAGTCCTACAAAATACATGCACATGCATGCACGCATTGTAAACTTATGTAGTGGCTTTCTGAAGTTAATGAAACCAACAAGAAAGCACAATTTAAGTACATTTTTTTTTGTACGTTGTGTTAAAATGATCCAGATGGATAGACAGCTGGCATCAGGATTAAACATCAATGGGTGATGGGATGTCTCTAAATGAACAAAGTTCATGGGTGCACAACACTACACATTTGGGTAGTCCATCTAGACGGACCCTCATTCTGCCACTGACCGAGCCACTGAGAGAGTAGCTCGAGGGTCCTTTCAGCATCCGTATTGTACTGACAGTCAAGGCAATTAATGATGAATGCAAGGTCAACTGAGAAGCGAGCGCTAAGATTCACTGGTATTCGTCATATTTGCATAGAAAATGCCCGCAAAAATCCCCAATTAAATCTATTGTTGATCTGCTTGAATGCACAAGTAATCGAGATCGAGAAGGGGGAGATCGCTATTATTGCTATATGATTTGTTTGAAAGCATTAGGCCTATATGTTGTAGACTACGGGTGGAAGTGTCAATCCACTCACAGTTACCCAATCAGTACGACGATCACGTTCCCCGTCACTGACAATTATTACATTGTGCAATGCATAATTCAGCAATAAAACTGACAAATGGTGACTTAGATGCATGTCTGGACATGCTATATTAGTAGCCCCGCCCAAGCAGTGACTCTCAGTGCAGGGGCCAAGGCGCCATCAATGGATTCATACTAATTACATCGTCAAACTCAACCCTTGATGGCCTTCTGGTGACCTCTTGACTTTGTAACCTCCGTGGTGGAGGAAAACCAATTTAAATGACATTGGCGATTTTTTTATTGTGCAAGGGGAGGGGGGTTTTTCTATCTAAAATGATTGTCCCATATAGTGGGGTAGGTATGAAAAGCAATACTTAGCACATTTTTTTGGAAGAGCGCCCCTCAATTTTCAAAAAAAAATTGTGAGGATTTTGTACACGGTGGCATTGTAAAACTGGCGAGTAAAAACCATACCTGTGAAGGTTACGCAAAGAATGTCTTGTCTCACAAACGAAGGAATTTGCAATTAGAATACTTATTATCGGGATCCCCGATAATAAATTCAACGACTGTGGTAAAAGGCATTCCAATGTGAAATAGCTGGGAAATAGCGCCATGTACGTTCTACGTCATCCATTAGTTGTTTTATGGTTCAGCCAAATCAAGTTAGGGTTAGTTTCTCGAGGTGGCACTATTTAATAATGGAAGGCATAAAAGTAGCATTTCCAGGCTTGCCGTTAAGTCAATCATGAGATCCAAAATTCTAATTCAAAAATCGCTTAATTTATGATAAACAGCATTTTTTTATCATTCTCTTCACAGCTATAGTTGCATAATCCAGACAATCACAACGTAACTGTGCCAAAATATTCAAATTGAAATTGGGGGCGCTCTTCAAAAATGTGCCATGATTGCTTAGGGATACAGACGGGGACCATTTCCTTTTCATTATACCATTAAAATTTAAAGGGTATTTCTTTTTATTACCATTAAAGGGTCATTCATCATTTACAATTAAAGGGTATTCCTTCATTTACCAATTAAAGGCCATTCCTTCATTTACCAATTAAAGGGTCATTCCTTCATTACCCCATAAAGGGTCATTCCTTTCATATACCAATTAAAGGGGGACATTCCTTAGGTTACCAATTAAGGGGTTCATTCATTTACAATTAAAGGGTAATTCCTTTCAGTTACCAATTAAAGGGTCATTCCTTCATTTACCAATAAAAGGGTAATTCCTTCATTTACCAATTAAAGGGTCATTCCTTCATTTCCAATTAAAGGTCATTCCTTCATGTCCCCAATTAAACGGTCCATTCCTCATATACCAATTAAAGGGACATCCTTCATTTGACCCATTAAAGGGTCATTCATTTACCAATTAAAGGGTCATGCATTACCAATAAGGGGTCATTCATTAATTACCAATTAAAGGGTAATTCATTTATTTACAGGGTTTCATTCCTTCATTACAATTAAAGGGTCATTTCCTTATTACCAATTAAAGTCATTCCTTATCCAATTAAAGGGTCATCATTCATTTAGCAACTAAAGGGTCGTTCCTTTGTTTACAAATGTAAAAACGGTCATTCATTTCCCCCCCCCCCCCCCCCAATTAAAGGGTATTCTTCATTTACATATATTACAATTAAAGGGTCATTCAGTCATTTACCATTAAAGGGGCATTCTTCATTTACCAATTAAAGGTCATCCGTCATTTGCCTATTAAAGGGTCATTGTTCATTACCAAATAACGAGTCATTCCTTCAGTCCCAACTTCAAGGCTCATCTTCCCTTCATTTACCAATTAAAGGTCATCTCCATTACCAATTAAAGGGTCATTCTTCATTTATACAAGTTAAAGGGTATTCTTTGAAGTAAGGGTTCTGCATTACGAATAAAGGGTCATTCCATCATGAATAAAAGGGTCATTCCATCATTTACAAATTAAAGGGCCATGCATGTTTTCAAATTAAAAGCTTAATTATAAGAGTAAAGCCTGTGGTTAAGGCACATGCTTTGGATCCATGTAAAGCCCGCGGTTAAAAAAAACGGAAAAAAATTTGACACTTCCAAATTTCAATAAAATACCAATTTGGACCCTTCATTTTTCATTTTTGACTATGAAAATTGACCTCAAGGGTCTTTGACTCTGGGGAGGGAAAAAATGGTTGAAATTACTGTGATAAGCTTGGAATCCCAAATGCCCAAATCCCGCAGATTGTGTCCGGCCCCCCTAGTTTAAGTCGTATTTAAGTATCTACTTCTTAGCCGAATAATATGACAGCTTTGGTAAAAAAAAAGTGTTTATCCAAACAGCTTGAAACATATAAAAAAATCAGAAAAAAATTTTCGTCAGAATTCGCTTTACGCGTTAAACCAAGTACAAACTAAAATTATGATTTCTTGCCTTGCATGCCCTCCCCTGAAGAGATTTTACAGCAGCCAGTCATTCGCCAGGTAAATTTTTACCGGGGTTGTGTAATATGATTTTGTGTGTTGAAGTGTAGGTTTTTTCTCTGGACTTCCTCTTTTCTGTCATCTCACCTGGACTGCTGCGCAGTACGTGAGTGTTCGTCGAGATATGGGATGGACGGCCCCAAGCGTAGAATAGGGGCCTCATAACACTACACAGTGTGAAATGATATGGAATAATGCTGGCACACAATAGCGCAAGAAACGCAGCGTGTATATTTGCATAGCGTGTATGATTCTGTACTGTAAAGGCTTGGACGGCAAAACGTAACCGAATAATTGCCACCCGTATTTGGTGGTAATCGACAAAGTGCAGCATAGCAAGGCAGGCTAGTCGGTGCTTTACCCAGGGCCGTTGGCTATATAGGCCCTAGGTCGCAGGCTAATAACTTATCTGGTTAACACAGGAGCATTACACAACAACTCCACAACTTTACTATATATCATATCAATGTCATGACACTGGTCCAACTGGTTGTGGCAATAATTAAGGGTCATTAAGTGATACAAAACTCCGTGAAAGCACAGCCTAGGCCCTATAGTCAGAAGAAACTGTCTCAAGTGTTCAAAGTGTATACTCTGTCCAGATATTTATTTTTCTCAATTGCGCGGTCTAAGTCACGGCCCGACGCAAGCCAATTCACCTCAGCATAGCAACAAGTTGAACAAAAAACAGCTTTTAATTTTAGATCAACCAATCACGGCCGCGTGTAACGATCCAAACAGGCGGGTATGTGAGTGCGTTACCACTGCAGCACACGCGTAGCAAAGGGCAAAACCCCGCGAAAAGGAGAAATAATTTCCTGGACAGAGTTTAGTGTGCACCTTAATTCCAAACTTCAGATCATGCAAAGATCTGTTGGGGCATTTTCTATGTTGGCCGAGGCTAGCCCTCCGT
>JAMKCH010048612.1:0-11177 GCA_023653785.1 Ophioderma brevispina
ATTTGACCATTTTAGATACTGAAATCCCAAATTATAAAATTATTATCAAAATGTGAAGTAATTTCAAATTAAAGTAGGCCATGTCTTCTGCAGAACCAAATAACCCACTCTTCACGATTATACAGTACTCATGTATTGTTTCGAACTTGGCCACCTTGGTTGAAGGTGCAAGAGAGAGATTACAAGCCTTATGTTGAAATATTGGACGTTTCCCGGCGGTAAAAGACAATCGTAATTCAAGAGAAATGGTTATCAAAAGAAGCGACTCGGTAGATTAAAAAAAACCCAATTCACACGAAAATAAAATTCTGCTCATTTAACCACTGAAAGTGCCCAAGGGGGGTCCATGGAATCAACATTTGATTTTTTTTTATTTCTCGGTTACACAATGATTTTTTCCCAGGTTATGCTATTTGTCTGATTTAAAAACACACTTCTCCTGGTATCAAAACATTTTTAAATCCGCCCACAGCTTTATTAGCATAATGAGGTGTGTCACTAGGGCCCTCTCCCCCGGACACCAATGGGAGAGTTAAAAAAAAAATCGAGATATTTTACTAATTAAAAAATATAAAGTAATAAAAATCTTGGGGAATATTTAGTTGCGTAAATATATACCTTGGGAGGCAATCGATTAATAATTTAATAATACATAAGTCAAATAACCACTTTATATCCCGATAGCATCAATTTTAAATTTTGTTTACCCGTGGTCTACTTAAATCTTAAACGGTCAAGTCTCTGGGAAAAGAACCAAGATGAATTTGGAACTTTCTGAGAGAACAATACCGGATGGTTGGTATAAGGTTGGCTATATTGTGCTATTAATTTATTTGAAATTGGTTTAGTCGAGAGTTTAGAAATCATTTTAGGTTCAAAACTTATTATATCCGAGTTGCTCAGGATGAAATATGCGAACCACGTTTTTTTTTTCGAAGAGTGAGAGTGACGATTTCATTGGCCAGAGGTGAAAGGTTAAAGTTCGTTTTTGTTTCATTTTCATTTATCGGTATATGTGTCTTCCATGGGAAACGTGGTTTTATCTGAGTTGGGTTCCGAGGACCCCCCACCCCCCGGGCACTATTCAGAAGTTTTCCTAGCTAATTATAACGCAAAAACACCAATCAGATTGCGAGCAGCATAGATTAGAACTTACCTTGTATTTGGCTAAAGAATATCTTCATTTAAAAGTAAAACCATAAGATATTTTGATTTGCTGTATTTCATATAAAACATAGTCACTAAATCCTTCTGATTTTGTGGTCTTTTGATGGAAATCTGTACAAACAGTACAAAACAGGGCTTTCAATTTTTAGGGACACTGATGTGACATGAAATCTCTCGTAAAAGCGGTATACGACACGGACAATCACCACCACTATACACCACCGCCACCATCATGCACTTCTGAAGAAGATGAATTCTATTGAGCGAAAAGGCAACAATACAGAAGAATAAGATCAATCACCATTCCTCATCATATCAAATGCCAGATTGCCTTTTATAATACTGTATTTGCTTAACATTACACGGTTGAATGACAGCCATACCATAGTGTAAAAACGCCAGAACCTGATCTTCGATCATTGATTTGCTTCATATGTATTATCACAAAAATTACTGATACCTGCTTTAACCCTCGTCTTACCAAAGGGGGGGGGGGGGGCTGGTTACCCCCCCCCCCAGTGAACTTCGTTCCGGTGCGTTAAAATGACAAAAACTTCGTAAAGCTTTTGGTAATCGTTCTTCATCATTTCCGGTCATTTTAGCGAAAAAAAATTGAAGAATGTTGTTCGTTTCCACAAGGATAGTTACGGTGCATTTTTTGAAAATATTATGCCACAGCTGATCTAAAACTCTATTTTATGTAAAACTAGCAAATTGCCATGATTTAGAGCTGAAAACGAATCAAAATCCGATATTCCTACGTTTTTTAGCGTAAAATTGGAATTTCGCCTATTTCTGTGGAGGAAAATTCCCAATTTTGCCGACTCGCGGACTTAATGACGGCATTGTGGACGCCATACTAGGTATGTGGTACTTATTTTGGTTATCAATAGAAAGAGGAGACAATAGCTATCCACTTGTATCAAAAGCACGAGTGACTTATAACGAATGCACGGCGGCGGGCTCTTACACCCTCCCCCCCCCCCTTAAAGACACTATCAGTGTTTGCTAAATCAGGAAAATCGAAAAAAAAATCATCAAAAATCAGATTTTTATGTAATGTAAAACAAGTACATGTATCCTAATATACCCTGCAAATGAGACGACCAGAAGCAACCTAATAAGGACAGAATCGGAAATTTTAGTCTTTACTGTCCGTTCGGGACACTTACTACAAAACAATAATTGAATGGAATGAATCGTATATTGATGACACACTGCCGTTTCTCCCTTTCTTCAATTCTTCAGTTGGAAAAAGGTAATAACTTATGAGAATTCTACAGACTTATCCTTCCTTTGAGCTATTCCTGCAAATTTCAAATATTTTTCAAATCACTGATAGTGTCTTTAATGGTACACTTGGTTAAGACGAGGGTTAAGCCCTTACTGGGTATTTGCCAGGAGGAAAGATTTCAGATTGACTCGCCATTTCACTTTATATGGGGGGATGGGGTGTTGGAGAATTTGGTACCAAGTGATCGGCCAATGCTGGGGCCCCGTATGTCTGCCAGTCTCACACTCTGTTTGAATTTTCATTATTATGACTAACTAGAATAAAACCAAAAATATCATGGCGACACCCTTTTGCCAACTAATTTGTAGTATTTATGTCACTACTACCTACAATCCTGTGTAAATTTGATGAATTTCATGGTGCGTGCAAATGTGATTTTTTTTTTCATAAAAATTCCAATTTTACTAATTTTACCGTCTGTGCTATGTGAAATAGGCTTATAGAGGCGCTATAACATCCAAATGTGACCTTTGTCCGCCTCAAGGGCCAGATTAACCGCAAATTGATTTTTTTCTGATTTTTGTGAGGTAATAGCTCTTGCCTGTCCTACTTAGTCATTTGTCCAAATTGTGTCGCGCCATTGCTTAAAATTGCTCTAAAAAAATTAAAAGAGACAATTTGCATGGAGTCCAAAAAGAGCTGTGCTCACCTAACCCCGAAATGACCCTCGCATGAGAAGAATATTCTAAACAAAGTTAAAGTATATATGTAGCAGGGACTGGCTTTTGCAGGAGGCAAGGTTTGTACGAGGAAATCTAAGTACAGGTATAATTGTACTGGAATTATAACAACATTTAGGCCATATCTGAGTTTAAAAAGTTAGTTGCCCTATCTGTGGGTTATGTTTAATAGTTAAAAGGGCAAAAAGGTTCAAGGTCATCGTGGGGAAAACATTTTCAAATGCTCCGATTCTTTTCAAAATGGTCGCCAAATTCCTTCCCATAGTCCCAACAACCAGGGATATAATACTTGCAACTCATTCATCAAATCATCAACACCTTCACACCGTTTAATAATTGCACGTAGTCGCGGTAAACAATGTGCAATGGGTCTACATATCCTATTTGGTCTTAAAACTTACTATTAATCTACAATCAAATGTCAAATGCAGAGCGAATATTACATTTTCTGTTGTAGGATAATGACCAGACAATCAATTTGAGACTAGATTCATCAAAATCGGAGCACCCTGAAAGAATTACAAAACCAGCTCAGGAGGAACTTCTACCGTTTATGAGCCTATAGACCATTTAAACAGCAATTTTTTGTAAACATGTTAGGCCTGTGTATCTTGAAATCGGTCGGCCTGACTGTTTACACCGGGGCAATTGTATCTGTTAGAGTTTTAATACTATGGGCCAGAACGATTCGCAGGCAACAAGAAGTGGACGGAGGTGTTAACTGGTCTATATACTCGAGGTGAAACTTGTTACCGTTTTGGCAAACTATACCTTTTATCTTGCATGGGACCAGTGAATAAGCTGGTGGTAGTTTCAAAAACTTTAAAACTTATTTTACTTTGACCCCTTGGACAAAACTTTCATAATTTTTACAAGTTTCCCCATTGTTGATTTTCCAGAGTAACAGTGACAATTTAGAAGTGTGATAACACGAAAATTGTTTATGTTGATAATGTTTAGGTTTTAAAAAAAAAACAAATTCTGCACTATTTCAAATGCCCGCGCCCAAACAAGTTTAATCTTAAAGACACTATCAGGTGATCCTCCGAAAGAGTCAAAATATTTGAAATTTGCAGTAGTATAGTAAAGCTACAAATCGAAGGTTAATTCGTAAATAGTTATTTTTCAAACTGAAGAACGTCGCCCAGCCACAAAGGAACCCCGAACCGAAGAAATCGGCAGTCTTCAAAGATTGACTCTCCCTTGAATTACGTGTTGTAGACGTAGTAAAGTGTCCTTCGGACAGTAATGGCTGTAATATCGGATTCTGTGATTATTTAGGTTGATTCTGGTCTTATTATTTGCAGGGTATTTAGGGTACCCGTACTCGTTCAACATGCAAAAAAAAAAACTAAAATCTGATTTTTGAATATTTTTGTTAGATTTGAGAAATCCACTGATCGTGCCGTTAAGCCTGTGGTTTTTGAGATGGCTTACCAGTTGTTAGGTTGTCTTTGGTTTTCCGGCCTTCTTTACGATATAGCAAATAGAACACCATCATCAGTATAAACACCACCACCACCAGTATAGACCAGGACACACCGGTATAAACAGACTGACTTTCGTTATACCTTGGGCGTCACGTTCTCTTTTCGGATTTGCTTGCATTATCATGATTACTGTGTTTTTCTACTAGCTGTGTCCCGGATGTTACCCCTTTGGATTGTTAGATGTTGTTTCTCTTGAAGGAAAGTGCCCACGATTATGTTGCCTTTGTTGAAGCTATTGTAACGAGTGGCTCAGGCTTGGTTGTAGTTACTGGGGTCGTCTCGGGTATTTCCGTTGATTTACAGTCTGAAAAACGGTAACCTCAATAAATGATGGGTTCAATGTAAGATACACTAGTAATTAGTCTCTAGTACTCTATTATGCTTGATTTGCTTTATCCGTAATGCATATTGGTTATACTGATAAGTCTGGTAAGAAGTGTTTCTAGAGATACGTTAATAACACGCAAACTCTCATAACAGTAACTAACTGACCATGCATATTGATTAAGGAGCGGGGCGGGACGGACACTCATTGCAATGGGTGATGGGTGTAATGATTGCCATTGTGGGTTTTTTAAGGCTCTCGTATTTTCTGGTCTGCCAAATTAAAGCATATAACGGCCTATATAAGACGATTGCTATCTGAAATTCTAGAAATAAGGAATGGGATGCTGACCCCCTGGCCTAAAAGGGCATGGGGTTTTGCTAACAGCAGATTCTTCTGTAGGTCTGGGGTTGTGGGGGAAAGTCCCATTTTGGTTAGGGTTGACTGGTTTCGTGCTTGTTTTGTGCGTATTTTGGGCGGGGGTAGCCTGCGGGCTACCCGCTTTATTCGCTTGGGTTTTGACCTCTACTTTTCAAATAGCAGTTGTTGCAGAAAAAGATCGTGCCGATTATTCCTCCTAACATCACATGTGTGAATAGTTGACATGTGTGCAAATTTACGTGCATAAGGATATAATCAATAAGATAGGCCCAGCGAAAAACTGAACGTACATTTACAAAAAGATATTAGTGTTAAAAGAGTAGAAATACAGGGCAATATCAGCGAAGGTTTCCTGAGAAATTTTACAGTGATTGCTGGTGAAACAGCGTCGTTACATCGTATGAGTGCCATTGATATTGAACGGATAATGCTTAAAACGTGGGGCACCCCACATGTAGCAAGTCGTGGGCGCGGCGATCTCACTAAGAATAAATAAAACTTCCTTAAAAAGGAAAGGGGGGATCAAGAGGAAATATCCATGTAATTGATATGTGAAGGTATTAGTAAGATGTATATTGGATTTATTTTGTAATGCTGAACCATGAGTGCTTTGAATGAACGGATGCTTAACGTTTGGCACCACAGTAGCAAGTCGTGGGCGATATCAATAATAATAAACTAAAATTCCTGTGAAGAATGGAAAGGGCGGGTCAAGAGGAAATATCCATGTAATTGGTATGTGAAGGTATTGTAAGCTGATATTAATTGCTTTATTTGGTCCTGTTGAGTCAACGGTTTTCAGATGATGTAAAAATTATCTTTCGGTAAAATACTTATTTCTTTAGGTAAATAAAAGGGGACTATTGCTTGGTGGATCACGAAATGCCCCATTGAAGAATGTTCCTTTGATGTTATGAATATAACCCCAAACGTTTCAAAAATCTTCACTATGCAAAGGTTGGATTGATTTAATTGCTTGTATGAGGCCTCGAGGAAACTTCGTTTTAGGATTTTATTGGTCGCAACCTTTAAGACTAAGGTTCTTACATTGTTTAGGAAACGTGAAGGGCGGGATTTGATTGGATCCCCAAAGCCACCTTTATTTAAGTTTTGCGGTTTATATGGCATTTTTACGCAAATGAAAATTAATGACTTGTTGTTTGATTTTTTGGATCACCCTGAAAAACGTGATAATAAACCTCAGGCTGTTGTTTTCTACCTGCATGTCAAACATCAGGTCCATTAGGTCAAGGGGCTTCAAAACGCATATTCGGACAGACAGATCTCATGTTAGTAGTACAAGTGCATTTCCCCTGTGTATGACCTTTTACTTGCTCCCACTTTTTATAGAATGTGATATTTACGGAGTAAATACGGTGTAATGATATGTAATATGTTCATGATTAACGAAGTTCTAAGTTTGTATATGAATTGAAAATGTGCAATGCCGTGGTGACATTTTTAAATTTTTGGAAAATTTAAGATCCTATGTGGAGAGAGGTCAAAATTTAGAAAATAATATGAATTCATTGGTGACAATGTTGCTGAAAGTGGGAGCTTTACAAATTTTTTAAAGGGCTTTAAAATATTATTTAAAACAAAATGGTTAGCGGATCACGTTGGTAGGTGTGCCGAATCCTACTCATACTTACGTCCGTCGGCATGCAAAAATATCCGGTTCTGTTCTTCTTGCTTCTTATAGTTGCTGCGGTGAGTCTGCAGTGGTCAACCTTGTAATGGGTAAGTATAAGCGTGATTTTTTCTCCCGAATAAGTGTATTAGTTTGTGATTTTGATTGGTCGCATTTTTTCCTTTAAAATCGTAATGTAATATAGGATATTAAACTCCCCTATTCACCTGCTTTTATTTCCGTTCATGTATACCTCGGCCTAAGTGTTCCAAAAATCACAAAGTCACTTGCAAAAACTCCCACAAAATGTCGTCTAACTAATCCCTTCCATACCTTTACACGGCTATTTCCCCTTGACACGCCCTTTCCTTTTAAAGGAATTTTATTGAAAGTGATACTCGGATACAAAAACTTCCTCGCTACATGAAACCATCATACATGCATTTTTTTTGGCAGATTGTAAGTGCATGATAATAGGGCATATGCGGGTTCGGTATGCAAATGACTAATTAAAGGTGGCAATTCCCTTTAAATTTGGTCACAATCAGGCCATATCTGGAGTTCCATAAGACATAATGTTTTTACTGGTTGGAGCAGTAGTTAAAGAGTTCTTGATCTTATTACATTCTGGGCGTGTATAGGCAATTATGTATGTTAATGAGATACTTAATGTGCAGAATTTTCTCCCAGCCAGTTTCCTGGGGAACTTGCAACTGTTTTAAAGGGATATGCAGCGATTTGATAATCCAAAACCTGAAAAAAATCATCAAATTCATATTTTGGATTTTGTTACTGGCATAGATCTGCAAAATAACCTGTAAGTGGTTAGTTTGAAATCCGTATATTAAACAACAGACCAGTACTTTTAATCTGATTCTTTAATTTAATACGTGCGTATCAAAATTCCACTGAAGAACAAAAAAAAGCCATTCTGGTGAATATCCCAGATTTAAGCGGCGTGAATGTGCACCATGACCATCAAACAGTTTGACCTAAAACAAACATTATTGAATCTTTATTTGTTCTTTGCTAGGTAACACACAAAACAGCTTGTTTAGTGATTTTGAGACGTCAGCGCTTGTATGTCTATTTACCGGGAGGACGGTATGACAAATTTCCCAAATACCTATTTTTTCACTATTTGGTGAGTTTGTTCTACATTAAAGAGTTATATGGAATGGTACACACCTATCCCTGATTATATTTAAAACAAATGCTTTCCACAGTTTTTCGATTCTTCTCGCATATCGCTGCTAATCCCTAACTTGCAGTATTTTTTTTTTTCGAGAATAGCTAAGAACCATACATAACACATGTGCTCATATGATGAATTCCACACCGGTTTATTATAATATTTGGTCGGAAATACTATCTGGTATCAAAACAAAGAAAGAATGACCTGATCAGCCACAATTTTCTTTTCTTGCTACCACTGTAAAAGCTATAGAGCTTTTTAAGGAGTCCTAATGACAGCGGGATAACTGCAAGCGCTTTGGAATCTATTTTTATAAGGCGCTAATATAAATTCTCATTTTATTTTCTTTATTAGCAGGAAAGAAGAGAGTACCAAACCTTGGTCTCAAAAAACACACGAAATTTCTCTCTCCACCCCTCCGGTAACAAATGGTGATCCCTTCCTTACCTGAAACTATAACAGTATTGTATCGAGGACGCTTGATCTAACCCCTCTCCTTTTACATAGCATGCATTTTCGTTCCATTATCTCTAATCGAAAGCCCTGTCAAGTGTATTATAATCCTTTTTTTTTTCCTTTCCCACTTGTGATGTTGTATGCTTTACTTGATGACAGGGAACTATATTGAACAGTGGACGAAATAGAAAAGAGAATGCACAAAAGAACGTTTCAGGAGACCTTTCAAAGCACCTATCGGACTTTGAAAATTATGTTCAGAATTATCACGTGCAGAAACGAACAACCCAACATCGCCATTGCAAACGAATGTGAGCAAGTGAGAGCGTGACGTGATCCTGGTCGACCACGGCGCCGTTTGGATCTTTTGCAACAGAAAAATATTCGCAACATAACCCACTGTAAATACTAACGATTGTTATCATTAGTCCATTTGTCATCAACTTTTGTGTAATATTGACTTTACACTTAACTGCATAAGGGAGGGTTCCTAGGGACCCATTTTGGTTTTTTCAGTTTCAGCCGTCGTTTTTTAACGCCGCAATATTATTTGGTTTATATTTTTTGTATTTGTCTAACTTTTAGTTGCTCGGCAGTGTGCAAAAAAAAAATTCAATCCCTTGGCGTCTTTTTTTTGCGTTAATTCCCATGGGTCCCTAGGAGCCCCCGAGCCCCCCCCCCCCCTTATGCACTAACGGAAGTGCCCAGGACAAAATTAAAAATCTTAATAGAGTTACTGTGAGCTGATTTTCATAATATGCATACCCCTATTGACATAAACAGTAATAATTAATCAAAACATTCTAGGAAAAGTATAGTAGGCCATTGTTGTCATAATTTTTATATACTCGTATAGAGCGGTTTACTGTAGAACCTATGGGAAATTATACAAGTAAACCAAAAAATATCAAGGCACGAGACATTTTCTATGTTTTGTCTTAATATGTTCAATATAGTTCATCCTTTGTCAACAATTTACAGCATCAGCAAAAAGTCTAGGTGACATCAGTGCCGTGAAACTGCAAAACGAATTAGTTGTCTTTTTCGCAACTTTTGAGCAAAATTAAAATCAAATGGTTTTTGCCCCTAATTTCCTTACTCAACAATTTTTTTTCAGTTTTTATTTCTTAATTGTTCATATTGTTGATGTCTTTTGAATCCATCCTCTAACATGTGGTGGATGTCATCTAAAATTCGTTGGGACAACGTGGTTAAATAATGATGGGTCCCTAGAGCCCCCCCCCCCCCCCTTAATGCCACTAACGGAAGTGCAACCCCTTATGCAGTTAAGTGTTAAGAAAAATATCGTCTGACTCTTTTAAAAAACGACTTTTTAGCAGTATACGTTCCACTTAAAAAAACGTTTTAAGGGCCCAATTCTTTTCTGTCACGTTTGTGACCGAACAATTGGAAATTTTTTGATTTCATCAACCCAATGTTTTTTTGCCAATATCAACCAATAGTTTATTCTACTTGTATTTCACGAATAACCTTATCATCCTAACCAAAATAACTTTTCCTTTTTCGCTCAGCATTGATTTATTTTGTCATGGGTGGCAAATAGCTCGGTCACGTTTGTGACCTCATACCAAAAAGGAGTTTTCAGAATTCCACTTCAACTGTAAAAATTCTGTGAATCTTGTTGGTACTCCATTCTTATTTGTTTCAGAAGGACATTGGTATTTTGGCATTACCACATGTTTTTATTAAAAGTACATGCACCATTACTTGGTATTAACAAATTTATATCACTAAGTAGGGTCACGGTGTGTGACATTGGGTTACGTGTGTGACATCTCCATTGACTTCTAATACAAAATTGATGACCAATTGGTAATATGTGCACCAAAAATAAGTTTGTAATAAAATCGTGTGTATTCCATATTCTTACTATTTCAAACACTTTCATTACAATGTCATCATTAGTAACTTGTTTTGCAACAGGCAATACTACTCCTGTTATGCAGATTTCCTGTGTTGAAAAGTTCAAGTCTGGCTAAATTGGGCAACTTCCAACCCCAAACATCAAAGACACATGGAAATCAAAGTTTAAACCAGTCTTATATTAAATTAATTGTTGTTTTTTCTTGTTTAAAACTGACCATAATCATATTAACTGATAATAAAAGTTCATGTCCCCTTCTCTCAATATGACCATAAATTTATGTCCTTCAACTAAAATGGTGAGTGCCGGTCTCGTGTGTGTGACAGTAATTAGTCAATCAATACCTTCTAAAGAGGAAAGATCAAAGAGCCATTTATTTTGTATAGGTGGAAGTACATATAACTGGCTTTGACATGAAAGAATGAACATTAAAAACTTCTTTGTGTTTGGTCAAGTGTGTACATACCAAGTCATTTAATATTCTCTGAACTGACCACAAACCTTCCTTGCAGGTTGGACCATTGCCTGGGTCCGCAGATTCTTCACCTACGCCCTGGATAACCATTTGCCGTGGTGAACTAAATGTGCACAATTTGTTTTTAAAAAATTTCAATTTAGTCATTTTGTGTGCGCTGATCACGACGCAGCGCACCTCTGCACATCTGTTGTTGCAT
>JAMKCH010048613.1:0-11399 GCA_023653785.1 Ophioderma brevispina
TACAATGGTTCACTTATTATGCTTCTACAATTATGATCAACGATATTAAAATAACAGCAAAATACGGCAGGGGTCGAAACACTTTGGTTTGGGTTCCAAACAAGCTATTGGCAGTTTTTATTTTTTTCCCTGTATAGTTGGACCCTGATTGTCAACAGGAAAAAAAAAGCATTGCACACATAATGCATTTAAACATAGCATCTGCGTGTTCGAGATTTAGGTACAGTTTTGCCCGACATTTCAACACTAACGATATGCGATATGGGCTTACTTGGCACCTACAGTTCGAAAAGTACCGAAATATGAAGTAAAAAATTATCCAAAATAAAACAAAAATTAAAAACCCCAAACAAACAAAAAGCCAAAGAAATTGCATGTTAAAAAAACAGAACAGGAAAAAATACAACCAAAAATAAAATAAAAAACAAAACGCAAACAAATAAAAAATAAACAAAAATTGCGGAAGAAAGAAAAAATTCTAAATAAAACGCGATTTCTGCTAGTGCTACTCTGCGTTCTGCCTTCCTAAAGGTCGTTCGTACTTCAACTGCACTGCATTGCTGTGCAAGTAATTCAGTTCACCCCCCCCCCCCCGTTCATACTTCCACTGCAATGCAGTTGCAGTGTGCTGCCACCCGCCTATATATCGACCAATCTCGCTTGCAACTGATGCAACCCACTGCCAATGCACGTTAAAACGAATTTAACTTTGTTGCAGTACTGCATGACCAAATATATCAATGCCATGCAACGCACTGCACAACATTTTCATGGGTTGCAGTAAACTTGAGAAGGATTGCAATAAAATGGCGTTACTGCACCCGATTGCATCTTGATGTATTGACAAAAATTTTAACTTTGTTGAAGTACTGCATTGCAGTTGCTGACACATGCAAGTGATTACAGTACGATTCTTGGCAGGCTGCATTGAAATACTGCACTACAATGCAGTGAAGTATGAACGGACCTTAATCCAGGGCGGCCGCCAGACCCTTTTTTTCTGGGGGGGGGGGGCAAACTGGGGGGCAAAAGTGAAATCTTGGAGGTGGGCGGGGCCCCCAAAAGTGAAATTGGTGGGGGGCACAAATAGGAAAAATTGGAAATTGTTCACCAAATTTGGCCAAAATCGCTGATTTGGCCTTTGGCCCCAAATCACTCTGAATTTTGCCCAACTCCTTCATGTTTTCTTTCAACTGGGGGGGGGGGGGGGAAAATGGGGGGGCAAGAAAAAAAATTGGGGGGGGGGAATGCACCCCATGCCCCCCTGGCGCCGCCACTGCTTAATCCTGCCCAGTGGCGTAAATTTCTTTTTTTTACATGGGGGATGGGGTTGATGAAAATTTAATGAAATAGGGTTTGCTGACACGTCCGTTACTGTACACGTGTAGCAAAAACGCGCTAAAAATTGCCATTTAGAACATAAAATCGTTAAATGTATATAATGTGTCAGTAGAACGAAAAGCGCGTGGTTTTACCATTTTTAAAAACTTTTATGGTAAAATATGATGGTTATTTTGGTCAAAAAGGCGTCGACATTGCGGGGTGATCTTATATTCACTATCCCCCTCATCCAAAATATTGGGGATATTATTACCGAATCGACCCTATGCGCCCTTTCTGCCTGCCCATTTTGGTTTTCTGATCATTCTGCTTTCTGCCCATTCTGCCATTTTGATGTCTGCATGCTGTTAATTGTGCCATTCTGCGTTTTCGGCCGACACGTGGCCACAAAATCCAATCTTGATCTGTTATGGGCGTCAATGCACGGTTTTGCGCGTTATAGAGGGCAGGGGTGAAAGAGCAAGATTCAAAACCAATTCAACTTTGCAGTCGGCCAATGGATAGCGCTTACAGGAGTTTCATAGCTGAAATTAGCCGTCTTTCATGCTTTTTCGAAACAACAAATTTACTATTTGATGAAGACTTGATGAGAACGAAAACGGTGATTCGGATAGTAGTTCTGATAACACGATTTGGTGGATTCGCACGCAAATACCCGTTTATGCGAGGCCATACAGCACTGATACCGTGTGCCTTGCTACATACAGTGTGAGCGTGGTCGCTCACAATTCGTAACTTCTGAGACATGATTATATTTATATAGGCCCTACAACAGGGATTGGCTTTGCATCACCGGGATAGTTTCAACCAGTACTCTTTCAGGATGAATTGGTTTGTAAATTACTGTAATTGTTTCATGTACAAAGTCAAACACTCGATCTCCAGTCTTAGCACAGCTGTTAAGCTCAACAATCGTGCACTTTGTGGTAAAAGTATGAAACTTTGCACATTGTTAGTACAATGTATGTAGAACATTTTAAAGATATGGTACATATTGTACCTGTTCCAATATGGCCGCCAAAGGTCAAAGTACTTTCTACATAGGGTCAATTTTTCAAGTAAGTCATATTTAAGCAAAAATGATCTCAAATTGCTCATAGTGACTTCAAGATTCCAAACAAGTATATTTGCCGTACCTAGTACATTGCGTTTAGGTTGTATTATGGGTCAAAGGTCAACCAAGTCAATATATACATTGTATTTAGATATATGGAAATACTATACTCGAAGTTAGTAAACTGCAATACTAATACTGTTGAGTTAAGTGATAAGTGTCTGCTATTAAAGCTTCACAGTAGCTCAACGTTAGTACCATATATGTGAAACATTTTAAAATACAGAAAACATTGTGCCTTTTCTAACATGGCCACCAAAGGTCAACAAACTTTTGTAAATGGGGTAAATTTTAAAATATGTCATATACATAAGAAAATGGTATATTAAATTGCTCATAGTGACATTTCAAACAAGTGTACTTTACCATACCTAGTACAAATAACGTTTAGGTAGCACTGTGGGCCAAGGGTCAACCACCTCAAGATAAACCTCTATTAGATGGAAATACTATACCTAAAATGAGTGAACAGCAGTAATAAGGATAAGATATCAAAGCTTCAGCAGTAGCTCACTTAGCAGTGTAGGTCAGTTTTCAAAATCAGGAGCAGGTACACATCTTAGAGAAGGTGAAGGCAGCTTTGTAGCATTTACAGCTTTCGGTGTATTCATCAGTACATTCACATTTAATAGGTTCAGGGCAAAGCCAAGGCTAGGCAGATTGGCAAGTTTAACAGACTTGTTTGGAAGAAGAAATCGAACCTTGGATACTTAACGCGAGGCCTAACCTCCCTACTGATGAAAGATGGGTGCTTAATCTAACAGAAACAGAAACACAGACTTAGCTGTTCCTCTGAAGGAAGTGTCCAAACATCAGATTGTGGCTGCTATCGAATCTTAACTGAAATATCTGGGCAAAAACTACCGTGAAGAAACTTGAAATGCTGTGACTTCTATTTTGAAGAACGCTAAGGACCGTCTAGCTAACCTTTTTGTTTGATCCGCAAAGGGCTCTAAAGGGCCTAAAAAGGGACGACTCTAATCAGATTCTTTCTTCAGACAAAGGGCATGTTGCCGTTATTCTCAACAAGGATGCATACTCAGATGAACGAAAGCAGCTCCCCAGTTCTACGAGTTACACCTGCCTAAAACGCGAACTGGAACACGATATTAGAGTCTTTTTAAGGCTGTCGATAGTCAATACTCTTGGCGCTCTATAATAATCAAGCTCCCAAGTTCTATGGACAGGTCCAAGATACAGAGGTGAGGGTCCCCCTACGTCTTATTGTTTCCGCTATTTGCTTACCGACTTAGCATAGCTAAGCAGTTAACCTAAATACTTCAACCTTTGACCAGAAAAAATAGAAACCATGTGAAAGATTTGCGAGACTTTGCCACCTTCATTTCTACTTGACCCTCAAAGACTCGAAGATGTAGTATCCTTCGATATAGAATCCTTGTTCACATCTGTCCCTTTGGGGGAGACCATTGATATTACTATGGAGTCGTGATACTGATTGATAGCGACACTGATCTCTCCATATCGCTTTGTGAAAAGGGATGTTTAGAGTTTTGTTTGTCCAACAAGCTTACATCAGGTTTTAAGGTGACATGCATAAAGCGATGGGTTAACAATGGGTTGCTCCTGTTCCTCCACCAGTGACTAACCTTTAAATGGAGTCCTGTCATTGTGAGCCGGATAAAGCCCTTATGACTTCGACTGCACATTATCCACCGCGCATATGGAAACATTATGTGGACGTCGCCTTCCGTATAGAGATTGGGACCATTTAACGTCTTTCTTTGACCACATTAACAGTCTTCGCAATGATGTCATCACGTGAGGAAGAGACCAACGGACAGATCGCGGTGCTTTATGTTTGGGATAAGAGAACGCCTGACCTCACATATGACACTACTATCTATCGCAATTAAGACCCACTAAGACCAATACCTTAATTTTGGCTCTCATCATCCAGAGTCAGCCAAATGATTTGTGCGTCGATCAATGTTTCAAAACGCTGACAATGAACACCGTGGATAAGGAATGTGAAAAGGTTCATGTGTAACGAGCTTTGAAGCTGAACAAATACCCCTCAAAGTTTGTCCATGGCTTCACCTCACCAATGATCTAAGTCCTAACGCTACAGTTATTCTACACACCTTTTGCCCATTTATAGGGCCCTCTATGTAATGATGAATTATTTAATATCACCCACGGGTTAGATGTGTTGGGCCTGTGTACGCTAAATAATTCAGTTCTGGTGATTTCTTTTTTTTTTTTCATTTGCTAGGATAGCTTCATCGAGGAATAGTAACAACCATAAATACCATCTACTGGTAGTCCTTGTGTTTCATGTGGACAACTGTAACCCTTACACGGAAGAGAACCCGATTTGAGCTATCCATGGTGGCTTCAAGCTATTCTGTACAGGTAGTTTACATTTATGACATTGATCTCCTGAAATTGGAAAAGCTATCTTGCATCTACTTTCAGTTGAATCCCTCTTTGACTTTACAGGGCATCGCAGGGCTGCCCTGTGCCTCTGACAAATCACGCACATCTCCCAATCAGTTTCTGATTGTTTAGAGGTATTGGACTCATTACTATAGCCATGTTAATTAAAAGCAGTGAGCAATAGTTTACTATAATAGCTTATAATTCACATTACTTGTGAATATCTAGCTACTTCATGGCATGGGTGAAATACATGGGATCATTCTAGACATCTAGGACTCCCGCTCAATGGATCACGAATGTTATTATTCCACTGCCAAAGAAGAGTGACCTATTTCTAATGACAGACTACAGGGGAAGCTGATCTCTGATATCCATAGCTGCCAAGGTTTACAACAGAATGCTTTTGAACCGAATTCGGCCACGTAACAACCAGGAAGGTTTTCAGCCAGGCTCCCTTTGATCATGTTGATTGTCACCTTTGTTCACTTTAAGAAGGCCTTCGGCTCCATCAAAAGATGTCTCGTGTTCTCAATCGTGTGTCATTATAGCATTTTAAAGATCATGGTCAATGCTATCCAAATGCTGTATACCAACTCTAATAGTTCAGTTATAACTATTTGCTGGTATCATTTCTAGTTAATTCGATAAAACAACAGATGTATTCGGTGATGTTTTTGGCTCATTTCCTTTCATCATCGTAGTGGACTACCTTCTGGTCAAAGTTTCTATCTACGACCATGGAATTATCACAAACCTAGATCTAGAATTGACGATATTGCCTGATGATATTGCCTTACTTCGGTCTTCTATGCTGATGCTCAGTGGTGTAACGGGCCTGCCCGCTCTGAGGGGGCATATTTCCCAGTCTTGGGAAATTGTCCCTCTCAGGGGGGTCAAAAGGCCAATTTTTCCCGGTCAGAGGGCTAAAAACCGGCTGATTTAGCATGAAAAAAAAAAAAAAAAAAAAAACAGATCTTGGACTAATTATCAGTGCACCAAAATCGAAGTACACGGCTATCAAATTTCTCTCTCTTCCCATATCACCTCTCTACCCCTTTTTTCTCTGTCTCTCATTTCTTTGCTTTCTGTGTGTGTGTGTGTGCGTGTGCGTGTGTGTGTGTGTGTGTTTGTGTGCGTGTAAATAATAATTAAATAACATGAGGTTTCATGACTTTAGGTCAACTCATTAATAAATACAGGTTTCTTTAATTGCTGATTTGAATTCAATTGAAAATTGCATTTTTGGCCGCCATTTTGGCTGCCATCTTGAAATTATTTATGGATATGCCATTTTCAATGCTGTGAAACCTTTAAGTGTTCATAATATACCCCCTAACAGAAATTACAAGCTCGTTTTTGATGACTGACAGTAATGATGTAGTTAATACATTTGCGATTCTTGTCAAAAATGAGTGAAAATGGTGTAAAAGTTCATTGACCTCTGTCGGCCATATTGGAGGAGGTACAATGTGTACCATATCTTAAAATTATTGTACATATTTCACTTTACATTTGTAGAAGTTTTCATGCTTTTACCACAAAGTGCACAATTCTTATGTTATATTGACCTTAACAGCTGTACTATCTTGTCACTGTATGAAAACTTAGTCTTAGGATCAGCCTTGGTACGGCGTTGTAGGAGGTACCAGTATAAGATGTACAGTGAAAAGTACTAGTTTTTTAATGCTTTTCTTTCGTGCTCAAACCAATTTTGAACCCCCCCCCCCCCTCGCCACCTCAAATCATCACATGCTATTCATTCATTCGCAGCTTCCGAGACACTCTCGGTCTTGTTCAACACCTAATTCTTACTGTTTGAGTAAATATGGAATATTAAAGACGGTTGGTCAAGCTTAGTTCATTTCCTATTGATATTTATAATGGAAGCAACTAATCCATCCCCCTGTATTGGGATGGAACATTCAAGTATTCAGGTAAACAAAAACAAAAAACGTCCGTAGTGGTTTTGTCAAAAATATTTTGAGAAATTCAAACCTATTGATTAAAGATCCATGGCCCTATCGCCAATAGCCTGCTTCCGCAGAAGCCCCCGTTTTTTACGAAGTGGTCAACTTTAGTATCAAAAGAAAGCTAGTATTTTTCCCTCATTTACCCTGTGCATCTTAGAGCCCAATGATGTTTGGTTTGAAGTTTGAGCGAAACTTGGCCCCATTTTGGTCGACCAATTTATCTACAACAGTACTCTAAGGGGCTCCACAATCACGTTTTTTTAGCTCTTGCATCAAAACGGATTGAAATATCGGCGTTAACTTTACAGATGGAGTTTTGAAGTTAAGTCAATCTATCAAGATAAACTTCATAGCCTTAAATCGGGCCATCCCCCTTTACAACACTAACGCGTCATGTTCCTAACAGTTTTTAATTGTTTATATTTATTTGTTGAGCATGAAAGAAAACATGATAATGATTCGCCAGATGCAAAGCGGTTTGGTCGCGCGTTAAGTTGTTGAATCATAAATTGCATTTCGGAAAACATAACTGCAAAGTTTGCGTAAGCCTAATTTTGTTGTTTTTAGAAGTATAATGTTTATTTACTAAACCCCGCTCTAAATTCTATGAAGTTGGTGAGTCTTTGGTGCACTTGCTTGCCGTTGCAAGGTATGTACAAAATTTGTCGAGACGATCACAAAACTTGGTCAGTTCTCAACCCATATAGGCCCTTCACTGAAATCAGGTCTGTAAATTTCCTCTAGGTACCGCGCATAGCGCGGATATTTTGGAATTTATTGGAACATAACACAAGCACGAAAAAGGCGTTGTTTAGGTGCAATTCACGAGGAACTACGACTTGTTGACACCAATAATATTAAAAATAAAAAAACAAATTTCATCGGGTGTGACATTTCAAAGTTTGCACATTTAAGAGAACCTGTACACAATCCTGCATAAACCGTTAAAAATCCGCCGGTAATTCGATTTATGTCATATCAATAAAAAAAAAGCCACTCATCGGCTTCAGCCCATCACGAGCCTTGTATTCATAACAGTCCCAACGATTCACCAAAACGCAATTCGGCCAAGCCCCTTCGGTCCCAAGATCAAAAGACGATTCGACCCTCGTGACAATTCAACCTCTTTTGGACGCTTCTACCTTCTGTTATTATTAAAGAAATTTATAGTTATACTCACCTATAATATCAATAAAAGGAAATAGTAGGATAAAATAAGGTACGCTAGACGCTGGGAGTGGGACCACCCGCTACATAATCCCCCCATCAAGAACAAAACTGGCAACATGATACTGCGCTTCAAACAAAATCTACGTATGTTGGCCTACATTCTGCTTTACTTTCAAACTCAAAATGTTTATTTGGTTTGAGACTGCTATAATTTTTTTTTAAGTCAACGCTGACCGCATTGGTACCAAAAAAAATCTAATTTAGTGTCAAGTTTCAATAGAAAAAAATAGATTTTTTTGCAGAAAAGTCGAGAAGTTTAGTTCATAATTTTATCTGCCGTGACATAATATTTTATGAAGCAAGTTGCAAAGTATTATGACAAAATTCTATAATTAATACGAAAATGAGCTAATTAATTTGGTTTCATATTTTTTGACACATTATATGGTAAAGATCAATCATTGTCCCAGAGCTAGAAATAGGCATTTTCACACCCGATGCCAACTGAGCATCTGTCCACATGCAGGCACAAGGTCACTTTATTTTGCTATCAACACAAATCATTTGCCATACATGCATAAATGAACCTGAATTGATAAATCTTTAACTTGTCTGACAAATTGTAGCCTATACCTTTAAGGTTACCATACAGATCTGTATCCAGACCTCATTAGATGGCTAGGAAGAATTTCCTGAGAGCATCCAACGCAGGTATCAATTGCCATCGACCGTACAATTGGCCAGCCAGTTCTTCCTAACCTCCACACTTTGTCTAAATTCCTAATGGCTGACATATACATATAAGCATCAGATAATTACAAAATTTCAAGTGCATTTTTCCGCCTTGCACAATCAACTTCTACCAAGAATACCCTATTCATATGACGTAACCATGAATAATAATTACCTGCCAAAACAAAGACCCGAGAAAGTCCTTATACCGAGCGGCGCATAAAATACACATACAATTACAAATTTTACAAGGCACTCGAGACCCCAAGCGGATCTTATACCGATCTGCTGACACTCACCTTTAACATAAAGTACTACAAATAAATTCACAATTTATCCGCCAATCGAGACCCAAAGCGGATCTTATAAAAGATCTGCGGATAAATACACATACAATTACAAATTTAAAAACCCTCAACTCGCGACCCGAAGTCGGGATCTTTATCTCGATCTGGCTGGCACACTACCCACATAAAATACGCAACTTTATCAGCCAAATTGAGATCCGAAGCGGACCTTATACCGATCTGCCGACACTCTAGATCATATATAATATTTCCAAATTTACCAGCAAATCGAGACCCAAAGCGGATCTTATACCGATTCTGCCTCTTATTACTCTGAAGTACCCAATGGATTACCAATTGAACATAAAGTACTACAACCTTTACCAGCCAATTCGAGATCGCAAGCGGACCTTATACCGATCTGCCGACTCTAATAACTTCAAATTTTACCAGCCAAATCGGACCCAAAGCGGATCTTATCCCGATCTGGCTATTATTACGCTGAAGTACCCGATTGATTGCCAATTGGACCTCCAAATCGAGACCCAAAGCGCGTCTTGTACCGATCTGCAAATACTATGTTTTCAAATTATCATGCCAAATCGAAGTTGATCTAGTACCGATATTCAAATACTTTATAACACATATAATGTATCCCAATTTAACCTGCCCCCGAATCGATGTCAAAACCGTATCTTGAACCAAACAGCAATTACCGTATATCTGCATACGTACATGCACACTATTTATTTACCAATTTAATTTGCCAAACGGGACCCAAAGCGGATCTATACGAACTGCAATACTATATAATATATATATATATTAAAGTTTTATTTTAAAAATGTATGTTGGGAGGTTTAACTCAAATAAAGTACCAAGGCAAGCCCCAAATATGATGCAAAAAGGGTCAATGGGCTGGGAAGGGCGGGAATTTTCGGAAAATCTGACCACACGCCCGCATGTTGTTGAAAACAGATGCAAGTGTGAAAAAACACCACGCACTGAGCCAGAACGCTTCCAAGATAATCAATGCGCATTAGCAATCCAATACAATACCTGAGCGAACCGATTAGCGCTTTGAATGCACCTATTGACATAAAAATTTCGAAGGCAAAATTACATTACTGCCCTTGCACAGACGGCGACAATCTTTAGCTTGTTGACAAACCCGTTTTCTTACGCTGCTCTCATAAAACGTTTTATAATTACTCAAATGATACAATTACCTGTTTGTTTAAATATAATTTTAAGACAAAAATAATAAGCTAGGCAATTGCTGTTTATAACTGAAAATAGAAAAAAACTTTTTCGGTTATACTAACCACGTGAAAGCAAAGAAAAAAAAAAAAACGTTTAGGCTAATTGTTTCTGCTAACCCGGTTGATATTTTGTTTTATCAGTGTTTTTAGGCTCTGGCCATCTAACAATTATGTCGCCCAGTTTTTTTAGATCTCTTCCTTTTTTTTAATTCTTTTCTAACGTATAAAGTCAGTGACCCAAGTTGAGAGGCAGTTTTTTTAACTACACCATATGAAGGGGTAATAACATTAAGGCCAACAAAATCAGTTTGCTTTTCCCAGGAGCCCGTTGCGCAGAATTTATTGTGTGGGGTGGGGGGGGACGGGGGTCGGGGGGGCCTGGATTGGCCAGAGTGGACCTTTTTGCGTAGCCGACAACTATTTTTTTCGGCTCGCTGCGTCTCGCCGGTTGACCAAAAATTTTCACCGTCGTCTCTAAATTCTGAAACTCAGCGTTAAGAAACAGTACAATAATAGCAGTGATGCGTAATGCAATAGTATTCACCGTTGCTTATTCATTCCTATACCAGCACAACCATTACAACACCAAAATTTAGGCAAGCAGCAAACTTTAACATCACAAAGCGGACCTTCAACACATAAAGCGGACCTTCAACATCATAAAGCGGACCTTTGCCATTTTTGGGGGGTGCGTTCGCACCCCTGGTCTAACGGCCTGGTTTTTCCAGTATGTCCAAAAATCTAAATGCGCTTTTTAATTTTTTTTTAAGGATTTCCCCCCAGAACTGCTCAATTAATCAAATGGCAAGTCACAGTTTTCACATCATATTTTACTGTCAAGTTATTCGTTTATAAATAATTTCGATTTGGGATCATTTACCTGTTTGTTTTAATGACAGTTTTCTCATCTCGGAGGCACTTAGTCTAAAAAGGCAAATTTTCTCAGTAAATATCAATTTTTAAAAAACCGCGGTAAAAATGCCCCAAAACAAAATGCGATCGGGCCTACTGGAAACACACTTGTTTTTTTCTTTTTTTTTCTTTTGGTTGCCTAAGACAACCATACTTGCCATTAAAATCGAACATAAAAAAAGAGCTTTCAAATTTATTTGATCGGGCGGAA
>JAMKCH010048614.1:0-93443 GCA_023653785.1 Ophioderma brevispina
CAGAGATAGGCAACACATGCGCAGTAATATCTACGTGAAAGGGCGAAAAAATGTGGGTAGGTCTTATGCGCAATTCACCAATGGGAAGTCGGCCTATCAAAAAGCCAATCGGCATTCACAATCGGCATTCAATTCCATGTTGACATAAAGCTTGGCGCATGGTAAATAAAGTCTGAAAAATTCTGACAGCCACCTATCATATTTCCTCATTCACCAAATTCCTACCCAGGTTTCAGCGGCATACTAACTCTGCCTTTCTTAACAATACTGGCCTTTTTTAACTTGACAAAAAAACAAATGTCATATCACTTTTCCTCCAATATGCACAATGTGATCTTTTGCATCAAAAGTCAAAAGATGCAAGTGTTTTGTAATCATTCTTCTTTCTTACAGGCATTTGTGCTGTTTCTCTCAGTGACCAAAAGGAAATTTTGTTAACAATTAAGTATATAAGAATGTGGGTGGGGGGGGGTGCTATGGGGACCGCACATATGTTTGGTTTGGTGGCCAACCAAGCATACCTGGCAGGACCACTAAGCGATCTGTTGTGACGTGTGTGTGTGCATGTATGGTGTGTGTCACTACAATGTTATTTTTTTTAATTGACCTCAATTGAAATGTTGAAGTTCATTTGGAAACAAACTTGTGTTATAGGTGCACCATGGGATCCCTCATATGTTGATGAGGTCAAAGGTCACATGCCAAGGTCAAATTTCATGTGAGGTCACTTTTCATGTCAAGCTCATTGTTGCATGGCTACATTTTCTTCCAAATACCCACCGAATTATCTTCAAAGTAGGATACTTACTTACAATCATCATAAGTCGAACTTATTTTTCTTAAACGAAGAATCACTGCATGTACCGGAAATCTCATTTGTTTTTCCACTCAAAGGCAGTTCAAGATGCCACATGTATTCTAATCTGTAACCCAGCTCTAATATTAACCCTAAACCCTAATACATTATAGTTTAAGTGAGTGAATGTGTGAAGCTTATTAGCATAAATACTAAGTTAATTCATACTATCGGACAGTGGTCAACATGTTTTCCTCCAGGATTTTCCTAAATCAAGATAGGATTTTCAATGCCCATTTTATGATTATTTGTAACGGAAAACACACACAAATGTGTAACTTTTAATGATTTCAAACTAGCTGTGAAAAAGATCATAAAATCATAACATATTTGAAAAATCTCTGATAAGTTCTCTGTGGCTCACTCTGTGATGTCCGTGTTGCATTTCTCTTTTTTCAATAGACCTTTTCAAAACAACGTTTACCTAACATGATGACCCGATGACCCAGATAAGTATCCTATCTGGTCATCTGTTGTTCGCAGCACTTACGCGTATTTTGCCTTTGCGTTTGTGAATATGCAAGTGTATAAGGACGCTCGCGTACATTGTATTTTTCTCCGAACATTTCAAATGCTCATTTGAAAAGGTATATTGTGTTAAGCATTGAATACAACATGCAGGTTGTTTCATATTATTTAAAACCATGACAACCAATTTTTGCCAAGATTTTGTTAATCAAAAAGTGGAGCAAGAAAATTTGATTGCATTTATAATGTAAAATTTTGTTGGCTTCACAGGAAATTAGAGATCACAAGAATATGGTATTAAGTAACATGAAACACCCTGGATGAAATATAAAATGAAACTTGCCATCAAGATTATCTAACTAACATCAATTATCTTTTCTTTGCTTGATAGCATTTCAGAACCACCGACCCCATCCATCTCCCCCGTTCACTTACCCAAATTCTGGCGTGTTGAAAAACAATCTGGAGATGTAGACACCAAAGAGGAAGTCTGCGTGATGTGCAAGGATTTTCTCCTCAACGCCTTGAAGTCTGCCCAGAAGACGCCCACAGGAACACCCACCAGAACACCAACCGGAACACCGACCAGGTCACCTATCGGTAGTGAACAAAGCACGCCCACAAGGAAGTTCAGCCTGGGCCCTGCTCCTAGTCCTCCCAGACTCTACCAGGAGTGTAGCGGGGTGATAGAGAAAGAGTTTGGCAATGACATTGAGACAATTGAACAAACAGATGGGATGGCATTAGAAGAAGCAGAAAGTAAAGTCAAGCAAGAACCGGTCATTCCTGAGAACATGAGTACTGCAGATGAGAAAACAGCTGGTACTCCCGATAGAAGGTTACACACTGATGAGGAAGCCTTTGAAAGTGCAGCACAAGAAAATGACTCTACACCTCAAGGGGAGAATGGGGAACATATGAGGCCATGGGGACTTAATAACGATGATGAAGAATTGGAAGAAATACGGAGCGCTGCACCAGACCTGCGCATTCCCTATGTCATCTAAGTTGTTATTTCAATCATGGTCAGTTGAGTAGACCACAAAAATCATTGACTAGGAGTGATCATATTTTTTTACAAAATTATGTAGCCTGATTCAGCAAAGGGTGTCCCAGAAAACCACCAACTTATTTTGACATGACATAGTGTTTACATATTTAAGAGGTTAACAGTTTACCTTTTACCTCTCAAATATTTTCTTTTCTTTCGTGGACTAGTTTTGACATTATGCATTATACACCATGTTACTGAGTGATTCCTCATAATCTAGCAATACACCCTGCAGTCGCATATTTTTAAACAAGGCACTTTGCCCAAATAGAATGGATTGAACATGCGAGTGCTTGACAAAGTGAGCTCTGTCCATGGCAAAGGCAGAAATTTCTGTAAAATTTTTGGGAGGAGAATACTGCCTATGATCTGTGGCATTGTTTCTATCAGGCCTGTAACCCAATGGATGAATTTGGTAGAGTCAGAGATGTAACTTTTCCGGAGATTTCCAGATTTTTGGCCATAAATAAACAAAATTCCGGAAATGTAAAAAAAAAAATACTTTTTTTTTTTCCATTTCTGAGATCAAAGTGTTAATGATAAAGGTATATAACTGCATCAAAAACACAAGTTTCAAGTACCAATTTATTTTAGAGAAGGGGTCTTGTACCCCAAATCACGTAAGAAAATACATTCCCCGGGACTTCACCGGATGCTATGCTAAAACACCTTGGTTCAAATTTTGGATTTTCAGAAAATGGGGCTACTCCTTTGTTACATCTCTGTAGAGTGACTTAATGTATGAATTTGGTAAAGTACCTTGAACATCAAGGCTATGTAAATGAAAGTTTCTATGCTCTTCAAATATGAAAACATTACAATCCATTGTGCCAAAGTGAAACTAGAGCCCACCAAAATAAGTTGCTGGTTTTCCGAGATTATCTGTAAGCTTTTAATCTCATCCCTTCCATCATATTGCTGATATTTTAATGACATCCACAAGCAACTACCAACATAAGTTTGGACCATTTTATTCAATTGACAAGAAAATCGCCATACTTTTAATGCCTGTCACTTGTTGCCAGTATGGCAGTTTCACATATTTTCATCCCAAGTATCTGATTTTATGTGTAAACATTCAAAAAATGTTCTCTTTCTCTCTCTTGCATCTTGTTAGATTTTTATTTACATGTATATCCTTGATACTCAATATTGCTGTAAGGGTAGAGGCTGAGAATGGCCTGCCCTCATTCATGGGGCTTGAGCACCACCCTCCTGAATGCCAGGAACTAACCCCATGGTATATGAGTTGTGATATTCAAACACATAGTACTTGTTAAAGATAAAATGATATGTTATAGTACATTTACCTATCTCGAGTCAGTGACCTCAAAATGGTCAGAAAGAGGGTTTGTATTGCATTTTTGTACCACATTCATACACATGCGTGCATACGCCAGGGCCTTTGAATCAACTTGCAATTTTGCCGCAACCTCTGGCTGCTACTACTGCATAACACACTGACGTCACTGACTCAAGAAAGGTAAAAGCACTAAATGTTGAGAGTTGTATCCCTGGGGTTGTTAATTAATAATAGTTCGATCAGCTTCATAGGTGTAAGTAGGCCTAGGCCTACTGTTTTATGCAGGCATCAGTGATAATCTTGAATCCAGATATTTAAGTATTTATCTTTATTCACCTTGTAACAAATTGTCTTTGATCAAGATTCACCTCTGTGTCCTAAAAATTCAAGATTTATCACTGAGTCAAAGTTGCTTGGTGAAGAATCAAAGTGAAGACATTTTTACTAAACCTAGAGGTGGTAGGTTCGTGATTTAGGTTGATGCCTGCATTAGGTTTCACACACACACCTAATTAAACTGCCTATACTATTATGTACAAACACGCCATCAAGAAACTCATTTCTTTGCTATCATGGGACACCTTAAATGGTAGGTTTTCTCAGAAGATCGTGATACTCTCAGCCAAGCATGGAAATTACAAGGGTTGACCAGCTTCCCGGTGAGAAATTGGCCCAGCCGAGATTATTTGCATAGAAGCATTGGCCATTTTTTCGCTGCAGAAAGAGGTATATATTGGGCCTGAAAATTTGAAGTGATGGACTCTTCTGATTTACATATGCTCCTTTAAACAGAACCCTAAAAATGATATCTAGCTGAAAATTGCAGCCATTTTAGGCAAATCCAAGCTTTTTTGAAGGGTAAATTTAGAGATGTGACCCACTGTCACTAATTTTAACAATGCCAAGCAGTAGGGGTGAGGTGGGGGGGGGGGGTAATTACGGATGTGAAATCATTAAGGCCCTTTTCTAGCATACACATAGAAGGGGATTGTGTAGCTTCTACTTAGATTGTTGCCTGTGGGGACACAATCAAGAAAGATAACACTTAATTGGAAGTGAATACTTGCTATTTCACATTCATGATTGTACTGTGCAAAGCAGTTAGCCATGCCATTACAGATACAGGGTGTCTCAGAAAGAATGTTACCCTCCAGAAACAGCCATTTTTACTTACTTAATCAATTCTTATCCTTGTTTTAGCTTTATGTTATGAAAATATGTACTCTTTTTAACATTTGGTGAAAACAAGAAGGAAAACGGTGAAAAAATAACCAAACAATGACTATTTCCCTAAAAATGATGCAAATCTACTTTGTCTACGGCTAGCATTAGCAGAGGAAACCATGGATGCAAATGTCTCCAACATAAAAATGTTTAAGACCCTCCTGGCCAATAATACTCTCAAATTCCAAAGTTCTTTGCTGGTTCTAGAGTTTATTGTTCAGTTCTCTACACACTGCAGCATTATTTATGGCTGTTGATGATCATATCTCTCTACTTGCACCTTTTTAGAGTCTGGCCATGGTCCAGAATTTGTCATCTGTTCCCCTTGATTGCCATCTTACTGGGAACCCTACTTTGAGGGAAACTTTACCCATTCACGATGAACGATGGTCCTTTAACCCAAGAGCAGTTCAGTAGAATATGCCATTGTAGGAGTCACGCCCAATGCCATTATTTTGAAAGTGCGCTTTAACCAAATTCATATTTGTATTATGGTAGGAGAGGGTGAAGGGATTTAGGTCACTTCATTCTGAAGAACAAATTAAGTGTATGTTTCAATTGTTTTTAGCATTACATGTGAACAAATTAATTAAATCTGAGGAGTTACGTGTGCTCAAAACCATAAGAATTACAATGTACATGTTTCTCTGCTATTGCAAGCCGTGGACAAAGTAGGTTTGCATCATTTTTAGGGAAATGGTCATTGTTTGGTTATTTTTTCACCGTTTTCTTTCTTGTTTTCACCATATGTTCAAAAGAGTACATATTTTCATAATATAAAGCTAACCAAGGAAAAGAATTAAGTAAGCAAAAATGGCCGTTTCTGGAGGGTAACATTCTTTCTGAGACACCCTGTAGATACCTGGCAATGCTTAACAGGGTTCTGAAAAATTGAAGGTGCATTTACCCCGTGGATGATAATTTGGCATAGCAACCATGGGATCATTCCTTCAAACTTCTTGAGCATACCCCAAACGCATGATATTTATTATTAATGCTGGTAGTCTAGATTATCATTTCACTTTTATTTTGTCCAAGGGAAAGGGCATACCATATGGAGAAATCAAATTTGTTTAACATTGTGGACAAAGGACTGTCTTCAAGTTTTGAACAATTCTTTTCAGAGCCACTGTTTTTTTAGATCTTTCAGCATGTAAGGGAAGGTCTACCCTTCTCATTTGCAGACAAGGGCCAGTAGGTAGGACAGGCTGTATCTTTTATTCCTAGTACATTTTCTGAATTAAGTTAGAACTATTTCCTAAAAGAAAGCTTGAAAGTTAATCAAATTTTGGACTCTCAACTCAAGTGTGTCTTTAAGGTTTGAATTCCATTCTTTGGTATTTGACTTGGTGCAACACTGACAAAAATTTCCACTAAGTAGTCATTTTCGAAGAAGGAAAAAAAATGTTGGTGTATTTTTGAAATGGAATGTATTTTATATTTATTTTAGATTTATGGTGCTTTTTTTGTCCCATTAAATGTTCTTAGTAAATACATTGGTGGAAGTTATTTTAAGTCTAAATCAATATTGTTGCTGGTGCTTTTATTTTGTGATGCCCAAAAAATCACAATTTTGTCTAATATTCTTACTGAGCTAGATTTAGACTAAATCAGATTAGTATTTACGACACATACATTCGATGAGCGCTGTTTTTTTGGTTATATTTCAGTTAGCTAATCCAGGTAAGACTCAGAGTGGGATTAGGATCAAGACTATTCCCACCTTGCATTTCTTTTAGTATTGTTTTAAATTAAAAAAAAATATAGTGCCATATTTTTTCCTGGAATTGGGAGTAGAATATTTTGTAGTGTGAGTGTGAGTGCAAGAAGGTTGTAAGTGCAATAGCTGCCATTTGTCAGAAATTCCCATCAAACATGCCATCATGCCAAGTCTTTGGTCAGTTGGTCAGTGGCTCTTGAAATGGTTCTTCTGGCGACAAAACATTTCAAGAGCCACTGATTGAAAGAAAGATAAATTGAGTTATCCTAATACATGGCAGCACACAGAATGTATCACATGGCAGCTATTGCACATCCCCTTGCTGCATTCACATGGCAAAATTCATCAGTCCATTAAATAGACATAGGTGTGTGGAAATGGCAGGGGGTACACATTGTTAACTATCCCATAGACGGCAACAGGAAATGTTGAATTTTGAGACTTTCATATTCCCAAATTATTATGGCTTTCCAAAACATATCTAACATGAAGATAAGCTCAAACATGTGGGTAATTAATATTATGAAGAATTTTTTATTCACTAGGTCCCAGGTTCAAATCCTGGATGGTCAGTGAATTTTTCACTGACTGTCATTTATGTTGTGTGGTTGACTTGAATAAAAAATTCTTCATAACAAAACATATCTAGGTAAAAACATTCAAAATGGACAGTGGAACTTGCAGTCAGTTAACCAGTTCAAAGTTTAAACATCCCTGTACCTATGTGCTATGTCGTAAGGCTAAGAAAATACATGTAGTTGTCCTACACCCTCTATGGAGTTAACACAGCTGTTTGACCCCCATGGAAATTGTCTCTTTTATTTCTAGAACAAATTATTTCAAGCACTAGCGACACAATTTTGACAACTGATACAGGTAGGGACATCCAAGGGCTATTATCTCTGCAAAAATCAGGCAAATCTGTTGTGGGAATCTTGCCATATAGACCTACAAAGATCATGATTTGTTTGTTATAGCACCCTCTATATGCCCATTCTCCATAGAAAGACATGGAAAACTAGATTTTGAAGAAAAATCATTCATTGAGATTTCGTAAAATTTTCACAGGATGTAGTTAGTGGACTAAATAATCCAAATCGGTTGTCAAAACTCTGTCACTGGTGATGTTTGCTTTATTCTGGTTTTGTCATAGCGAGACTTTCTGTGTTAAGTCAGTATGGATTGTTTTATTTAATTGGTATGTATGCTATGTCATTAGGCCAAAAATATATCTAGTGTCCTCCACCCTTTCTGGAGTGAAGAATGTAAATCGTGCACCTGCAGGCGGAGTGCCCATCTCTCTGTCTTTAGCGTTTAATTGGGCCAGACTCCATCATATAATGTTGCTGTGGGGGTTCGCCACTCCTCCTGCACAGCGAGTCTGTTTTACATTCCCAGCATATGCCGGTACCCATTTATACTCCTGGGTGGAGAGAGGCAAGCGAGGTAAAGTGCCTTGCCCAAGTGCACAACACATTGGCAACAGTGGGACTCAAGCCCACAACCTTATGCTTATGAGGCGAACACTGAGCCAACTGCACTACATGTGCCCCCTGGAGTGAAGTGATATGACTTGTTTATTTAAAGCAATAGGTGATATTTGAAAACATTACAATTTTAAAAAAAATCCTTGTGGAATGCTAACAACACACCTAATAAAAACAACATCACCATAAAAATGGTCAAAATATACATGTAACAGACAGACTATGGATCGGATTCTAAGGAGAGCTTCAAATCACTCTTCTGTGGTGATTAGGGAGAGTGATTAAAGAGAGCAATGTTCTTTAGCACCTTAAAAGTCAGTCCCTGAAGGAAGGAATTGTAAAATTGAAATACAGGTAAAAATGGGGAGCAAATATATGGCATATGATCTGATTTACTTGAGCCAAAGGCAAGAATTGTGAAATTTTAAATACCAGCAAATATGGGGAGCATATATACAATAAAATACAATTGGCATTGCAAAAGTTTGTAGCTTAGCAACCAATCATGCTCAGGTGGTGAGTATTTCAGCAGTAGTATGCTTGCTTACCAGGCATGTTTATAATGGTCGTAACTCAATTGTCGTCAAAATTGCCACCTTTATTAGCCCAAGTGGCCCAGGTCATTTCACGTGTGTGACTGGTCTGACAGTGGAGGACACTAAAACAGTATTATTTTTAGGCCTTATCCTAAACCAAAGGCTTAAGCTATTTATACAGTAGCAAGTGTAATATCTACTTGATGTATGATAATTGTATAGATTTGTTACATAGACAAGAAAGAAAATATGTAAAATACAGGGTGTTGTCGTTTGAAGGGGAAATCACTGAAATCAATTATGTACAGATAGGCTTGATCATGCTGATTGATAATTATACCAGTAGTCTGTTACTAGAGCCGTATAGACAGACAGATAGGTGCATGCATACGCACACTTGTATGCATGCAGACACATGGGCACACACACACACATACACACACCACACACACACACACACCCACCCTCACACACACACACACACTTGTAAATACATGGGGATAGACCAAGGGTAAGAGATTAAAAATTGCTACTTGACTTAGCTCTCTGTGAATCATTCCTATAGATCGATCTTACATGTAGAAATTATGTGCTAGTGAAGATTACATTATAACCAGCATACTGTAAAATATGAACATATCTGATCAAGTCTGTACATATTGTATCATTAGTATGCCGTATCAATAACAATGCATTCCAGAACATTGTAAATCATGATTATAAACAGTATATACATTTTCAGGAAATGCATTCTAACATTTATTGTTTGGCCCACGGATAATAATTTTCAGATGAAGACCAACACAATTATTTTTTGGGGGCTTTATATTTCCTTAATCATAGCTACCTTTTCATCCCTTCATAGTTTAATGTCCGATTCCAAGTTTGTTAAAGAAAAAAGCCTTATTTTAAACTACTTGTTCGAAAGATAATCTACAATTTTAGATCAGTTACGTGTAAAGTAACGCTTTGTAAGCTCCATGTTTTTTTTTTTTCCTTCTGAAAACCCACCTAAAATTTGGAAAGAAAACCCATCATTTTTTGGTTGTAACAATACTCATATAAGTTTCTTGTGACCCCCCCATGAATATTGGACTATTCTGAATGGTCATAGGAGATAATCAGGCCAATTTATATTAAAAAATAATGTAAAAAAACACCATGTATATTTAATCATATTATGATTGATACAGGTATCTTTTCTGTAGATATGTACATATGAAAAAAGATAATAACAATCCGCCGTGTTTGTGATTAATTTATTTTTTGATTACCCAATTGTCAAAATGGTAATCAAGGCATAGAATTGTACAGTCCCGATTGTTTTTGTTTTTTATTGTTAATTATGACATTGCAGAAAAGTAATCCAATGCCTCATCCATCCCATTGTTTTTGAATAGTTTATTTGACTGTCCTGTCTGCATAGCTAAAACAGCATGTGTCAATTTTGTTTTTTCTATTTCATATTTAACACGCGGTGAGTCAAGTGAAATAGAACTATCCAATTTTGACAAGTGATACATTTTAAATTGCACATAGACAAATAATATTTGTATATTGTACTGAGCTTTTCTCATTCCACTCTAGTAGCGTTTTTGCACAGCTCAATCATTGCCATTGTTTTATAATTATCATATTCCTCCTGTCCATTTCTCGTTATGTGTGGTGTAGGTAAATCTTCTTGGTGCATGAACGGAAGGGAAATCCATGTTCCTCCTCCAGAAGAGCATGGGTATGACAGTATGTCACCGTCTATTTAACAGCTCTTTGACCATATGCAAATTAATTTCTTTTATTTTCAGATAATTTTAGCGTTTCATCAGCACCAATTTTGACCACTTGATATGCAAGAGCATCTATATTCCAGTAAAAATTAAGAACTTTCTCCTGGCAAGGCTCTTGCCATTAGCCACAAGGTCATGATTGCCATGTTAAAGCACCCCTAATTAGTTCAATCTCCTCAGAGATCTGTGTAAAACTACATATTTAGAAAACATTTTTATTTTTTTCAGTTTTTTAATTTTTTGTCAAATTGCAGAGATTGTTGCCAGTGCATTGTCCAAATCAGGTATCAAGATTGTGTCCCAATTGATACTATTTTTTTTTGTTGATCGTAGAGACTTTCAAAACAGCTGTGATTTACACTACATTTTATCTACTTACCAGCACCCTGACAAGACATGAACCCATCCCTCTCTCCCCTATTGGTTTGTATCACTTTTCCCTTCCTTATGTGGCAGGCCCATTTGGTTTGTTAACCAAGGAATTTCACTTGTTCGTTTGCTCTTTTCTTGAAAGCATTGTTCTACAATACATATCCCTCCATTGCACTTCACAGCCAGCAGTAAATACAAAGGTTATCACTGGGGGGAGCCAAAATATGTGGGTCCACCAGGCCGTTAACAACCTTTCCGTCTCTTTTGAGAACTGATGTACTGTACAGGTATAATCACTATAATGAGACTGATCAGCTTTACAATCCCGTCCAAAGGACTAGGTCTTTTCATGGTATGTTTTAAACCAATTCCAAATGAACAGGTGGCAGAGCGATCCTGTTATTTTAAATCTATAGATCTTTCCATTACTCCAACCTGTTTAAATCCAAGTAAATCCAATATAAATCATTGCTTCTACCGGGATTCAAACCGGGGACCTTTTTGCATCAGAGACAGCACTTAACGACAACTATTTTCTCTTAATGATCAAATTATCATTCTTCATCATTCAAATTATCTGTTAGATTATTATTAATGATATTAAACAGGTGGAATGGCCCATTTAAGTACAACAAAGTTTTTACTTGATAGATAGCCTTCCCCCAAAACCCTCCCTATAGTTTCGTCCCAATATTTTTCAACCCGTTTTCTTGTGAGAGCTATATGTGATTTTGTAAGCCACTAAGTACTGTGTTATCATAACTATTGGGGCGCCCTAACATCGGGGCCTATTTCGCTCGTAACTTTCCTAAACCCAACATCATTTAGCCCTAAGATCTCACAGAGTAAATGAGAAAAATGTAAGCTTTGTCTTAAGATACCAAAATTTTTGACCCTTTTATAAAACTGGTTTCTGGGGACCAGGCATTAGTCCGATTGGGCCATGTCCCTTTAAAGTCAAGCAGAGATAAAAAAAAAAAAACCACTTTGTCATTCTAAGTACATGTGTGCATGACTGGCGGTGATGAACTTTAGGAAAGTCAACATTTTGGTGTGGTTCCAAACTGGGTTGCTGCTACTGCTTGAAAGCCCACTTGGGCCTAGGACCTTTTTCATTATGTGAAGTGCATAAATGAGTGCCGAATGGAATAGATAAAGTGTAGTGGCATAATTCCATTACTTTCCATTGCATCATTTCAAATACACTAAGTATCGATTTGCGAGACCAGATGTGACTTGCATTCATCATATTCTTGTGCCAGGTCAAACATTTTTTGTGACATTTTTGGTTTGTGGTTATTTGTCAGTATAGAGACTGCTGTAGATTTTAAAGCTGTGGAATTTCTAAATCTAGAAGCGAATTCAAACTTTTATGCTTGCCTTATTTCAATTTCAGAACCTCTAGTTCTTAGAATTTCCTAATTTATTGCAATTTTAAGCAGTTTAATTCTAAGAAAGGATATGTGCTTTTGTGTGTTACGAACCCATGTGTATTTATATGAAGATTTCAAGCAAAGGTCTGTAAATTTGTTACAGATGTGGTTAATTGTCACCGTAGTAGATATGACTTTTTGCCATTTAGTCAATCATATGGGAAGCAAAAACACAACTGGTTAAATAATATATCGAGGGTTTAGGGCAAAAGGCCCATCTGCACTAGAGCTGCCAGTGTTGATTTGGCAGGTATTAACAACTTATAAGACACAACTGACAAATGGCGCTAGTCACGACGGAAGAGGTTAGAGGTTTTAGTGATCTCAAAAACTGTGAAGATTTTGATTTACAAAATTTCTAGGTGTTTCAAAAAAAAATATCTTGAATTAAATCTGCAAGATTGTTTTTTTTGTACTAAAATCATCGATATATCACTTTTTTCTTTTGGGTATTCTGGTGGAAGCGGAGATTGGGGATAAGGCGGATCTGAAAGCTGATTTTTGTCCATTTTTGATAGCCAAAAGCTGCTACATCCACGCACAAAAGCCACTCCTCCAACAAGAAGGGAATAGAGTTTGACCACCAATCATCATTTTTTTCAACCTCAGGCCTGATTGCGGGGCTTCAGCTTTTTGCGAATCTTCAAAAAGCTTTCATTTTTTTGCTATCCGTTCTTTTGTTTTTAAAGCACCATCGCTTTCCAGCTGCCACTTTTTTTGGATCTTTTACTTTTTTGGACTGGGGTGCGTCACTTTTGCTGTGTTTTGGGTTTTTTCTTTTCCACTTTTTGGGGGAGTTTGCTTCTTCCCGTTTTTGGAATTGGTTCCACTGTTTGCTGAACTTCTGCTTTCTCCATCCTTTATTTGTTTGAAAAATTCTTGAGCGCGTTTAAATTTTTCTGAGCAAAAAGCTAGCATCTCTTCCATTAGCATACCACTGAGCACATTGCTCAAACATCTGAGCATCATCTAGCATCAATCTGAGGCAGGCACTAAGCATCCTAATTTTCCTGCAACACTAAGCAACTTGCTCAGAACATCTGGCATCACTGAGCAGAAGCATCAGAGCAACATTGAGCAGGAGCATCAGAGCAAAACAAATCCTGCAGTTAACTTAATAGGTTTTTTTTAAATCTAATTTCATCTACACTCAACCTCCTTCCGCTCTGGGGTTCAGGCAAAGGTTCAAGAGACCCTTCTTTCACTTGCTGCAAAGATTTACTAGTCAGCAGCAAAGTCTCTATAGGAGCCAACCCATTTCTCCGATGTATGATAGACGCCACTAGTCATCTACTTGGAGCTAAATTACAACGGGCTTTTTGTCCAATTTTCCTCTAGCTCTTCAGGATTGAACGATAGTAAATTTCCAGGACAGCAACCTACAATGTTTGGTAGCGAGACGATTGCTTTTTAGGGTCTTTGCCACCAAGGCTCCAATTCGACTTTCGTATCGAGCATACAATTTTCGATTTCGTTCTGCTCAAGCTTTTCGATTTCCTCCGAGGTGTAGTTTTTCCCGAGAAACTCTTTGCTCTGACCGCAACTACAAGCTTTCCCTTTTAATTTCCCCTCCAGATTTTATTTGAAATCGTTCACCATCACCTTCGAAGCTTCTTCTTCGATATTTTGTCGATTGTCAGTCTCTTTACTACAAATTCATCCCTCGATGGATGGAATGCAAAAACAAGTAACAATCTAGAAATTACTGATTTTGTCTAGGTCTTTATTTAGCTTCGCCCTTTCTTTCACGGGTATCACGTTGTTCTCATTCATTCATTTTGTCAAAATCTCTCACGCTTTTACACCAACATAAGTAGCCAACCATTGGACTTGCATCCTGATGGTTTTGGAACAGCGACCACATAAGTTGAGACAAAAATCAAAGAGAACAAATATCATGACGTCCGCAACATGTAGCCTTATCAGAGCGCTTCTTTTTTATCGATTCTCCTTCTTCGGCGATGCTGTAATCAATCAAAAAACAGAACGTGTCCATCAGTCATTTTACCTATTTTATCGTTAAAAACAAATTGGATTGTCGTTTGAACGATCCTTATATTTCGGTAACCATTCTTCGGGATCAACCATAAAGACCTTTGTTCGGATTATTGACCACAAAACGTCGATTTAGGTAGGCTTTATTGCTGCTCCAGTTTGGGACAGATTATTTACGTGTACTCGAAAAAATCTATGTATTCTTTTTCAAGGAGCTCCAGAAACAAACTCCGTCTTTCAAGACATCGTATCGCCGGATAGTTACCGCGATATGTGAAAATTTTGGAAATCCCATTTTTTTTTTATTTTAGGCACACCACTAAGCAGTCCATTCGAAATTCAGAATGCCACTGCAACGTAAAATATAAAATAGTCGCATCGAGGTTTCCAGCGGTTGGTTTCAGCTTCCTTTTCTATCGCTATTGGATGGATTGAACAACGCCTTCGATTTTTTATCCGCTTCCGTTGTGTGAAGACGTGACATGTCGCTAGACCTCATGATATAACCAAAGACCATACTTCGTGGTTAGATATTCAGGCCCCAAACTCACATCAGCCCAGATGACCTTCCTGAAGCAGGGGGAATGATTCTGTGCTTTCATCAGCCAAAAAGCTTTCCGATTTATTAAACATTTTGAGAGTGTTTCATGCCGCAGGAAAAAAATCTGCTTTGGGTTGCCATCTAGAGTGACGGAGACCTTATTACTTTTTGGATTGTAAAATTTTTCACTATCCGTAGCCGTAATTGCCTCCTCCATCGTTCGGATCCACAAACAAAATCAGGATACCCTTCATGCTCTTGGCTTGAGGCGCATAGCGAAGTTTTCAACATGATCTGATTTGTTCAACCGACTCTGCTATGCCGTGTCTGTGATATTATCGTACGAACGTTTGAACCTACCCATTTGCTGGTTTTTTCAGAAATCGTAGCCAACTCGGATGTTAGAACTTCAAATTCCAAGTGGATATCGGAAATCGTGTAGCTAGCATTTGTGTCAGTGCTCACTACGACTTTTCCAAACTCGTTAAGGTCAATCATTAAGACAAGCGGATCTTGAGTTCGCTCTGGAAGAAACGGGTGTGAGATGCCAGCATCTTCCAAAATCCAGAGTGAATGCAGAAGACATTATCAAAAAGCATTTCCAATCGCCACGTCAACTGCGACTTATCGCCGCTCATCTCCAGCATCGATTCTAATTTTCGTACGGCTTCTGATTGGATGCCCTGATATATTGGACATTTAACGTTCCCTGTGGTCAACGAAGATCCTCGAAACTAGGGAAGTACTCCAGGCATCAATTCAACGTGAAGACGCGTTTTCCTTTAGTTTTACTTCGATCTTGGCACTATCGCCCTTCCGAGAGTGTTCACTATTGTTCTGTTGGCATCATTATTGGGTCCTGAATGCCGAATTCAAATCCAACTGAACGTCAACATGATGTTCCAGGGAATTAGAACGTCGGTTTTTTTCCGACGATCGGGGAAATTACGTAGGATTCCCTCTGGACATATAGTGCTCGGTACGTGGTGTTGCTTATCTTGCGACGCACACCTTTGAGTCCTTTCGTAACGCGAAGTTTTCGCATCGGATTCAATTTGTGTCCGTTATTATTCATTTTCTTTTATTATTAGGGTAAAAAAAAGGCTGATGAAAAAAATGGCTGATTTGGTCCAGAACTGAGATGGACAGATTTTGATGAAAAATAGAAATAGAGGATGTGATGGTTGAAACAGCCGTTGCAGAGCATTTGCAACGGCAGACAGAAGAGACAGAAACGATTTTGGAGGTGGAAGGATAAAAACTGAACAGCCTTGTCGAGGAAGCGTTGAATGGGGGCGTGATGATAACAACAGGAGGATATAATTAGGTCAAAAGACATCGAAGAAACGGAATCGCAATCTCTCAGAGGATGAATTCAAAACACAGAGCTTGACTGCGAACAAATTCGAATGGAACTAATCTTAGAAAATTTAAAAAAAAAACTTTCACATCTGGAAAAATTACATCGAAAGACAAGGGAAAAAAGTCGAAATCGAGGGAGGTGTCGCTTTTAAATCAGGTACAAATGATGGTCGATAATGGACGATGGAATGTTTGTGAAATAGTGGGGAAGAAAAAAAAACAAACTAACTGCAAAAGGAAACCCCGCGAAAAAAATTTTTAGCTCTTAGCACCATCAAAAACAATTATATGGTATTGGGGAACCTGGTTTATACGAGAAGTTTTAGGTGTTGCCTGACAGTAAAAGCACAACTAAAAAAAGCAAGGCTCAGCCCAGCAAGTTTCGGCCAGCGAGTGTTACGTGAGCTATAATACACAACAAGACACGCAGAGCACTAGATTTACCGTCTAGAAACCCATTCGACGACAATACTCAACAAGCGCTGAATGAAACGGATGAGCTAGCCAACCAACTAACGAGCGATCGATCGCTGACCACGAAGAAAAGGAAATTCCAATTTGTTGACATGAGCAGCAAGGACAACTAAAAAAACTATCGATGTTTACGAGCATCTCGTACAAAAACGTCCGTAACGAAAAAGCCAACGAACTCCACACGCTTAAAATCCAAGGGGCTGAAAGATTCCTGTTGTTAGCATCGTTAACCCTACGTACGAGGGATTCGAAGATGAGAACCTCTTGTACCGTTGAGTGAAGACGAGAACGAGTGGCAAAGACGTTCGGGAACTGCAATCGCGAAATCAACGAATTCGGACAAGCCATAGCCGATCAAGAGGCTAAAGTCCGAAATTCTTCAGCGTTTGCGTTTCGAACGATTGAAAATGTCATCGAAATTTTACTGATCGATTTTTTTTATTGGGAGTTTGTTCAGACGCGAGGGTGTCCACGATAGCATCGATCTTAACCGCGATAGGGCTTGCGCTTTTTCAAACCATCGTGGCAGTCGATAGTAGCAGCCACCAAATCGGCCAGCATCAGCCGCTCCAAAACCGAGTCCAACCCCGCCAGCATTACAAAAACCGAGCGAAAAACTTAACAGAGTGGATCAGGCGCAAGTTGCAAAAAATAGCTGATATACTGCTGAAGCTGGAGGAATAAACTGCTAATCGCACTTCCTGGCATTATCGGTAGCATAGTGAGCTTAATTTTGAAAGCAGCTGGAGCGGCTGTTGGATTTCTCGCAGAACACCTGGTTGGTTGATGGTGGGTGTTGGATATATTCTGTACGACTTTGTCACGAAGACGGAATACGAAAAAATAATCCTATTGAAATTTAATTTCAATAGGATTATTTTTTTTTGTGGGGTCGGATAGGTTTGTCAGCAGGAAAAATGAAAAGAAGCAATAAAAAAAATGGAGGAGATGAAATCGGAAATGGACATCTAACATGCTAGACAAGAGAGCTTCCTTGAGCTGGAAAGACGGGAAGAGCGACTTTGGACTGGTGAGAGACAGAATCGAAGATGATGAAATGAAAACGTTGGCAAAATTGTACTGAAAGAAACGACTCCAAACATGTGTTAAACATTGGGTTGGTTTTTCGCTGATAATGTACGCATTTACGTAGATCTTGATTTGGGTTTTGTATTAAAATAAAAGAAAGGACAAAGAAGAACATGGGCGATTCAAACGTAAAGATGATCGTCAACAGAATGATCACTCCTGCGGTTCTGGCTGACTCATCGTTTGATTTGAAAACACCATGATTATGAAAAAAAATTCTCAAACATTTGCAACCTCCTAATTTGGGGAAAATTGGTCTTGAGGCTGTTGGAAACAACAACAATTGGTCACTAAGCGTGTTCTCAGCGACCATGATTAGAGATTGCTGGTCTCTCAGGGATTCATAACGAGGATAATTCAGCCCAGGCAAGTTAAACAAAAAAAAAAATCCTAGCGTGGGTACCCAGCCAGGACTTTTTTTTTTTTTGCTCCTAAAGAAATACTAAACCAAAATTCCTGTCGGTGTGATTCCTGCAGCGACCAAAGCCAACTCTCCTTTTTGAATAGCCTATTTTTGATCCTCGTCTAGATATTCGTGGAGTTGAGGCTCTAGAGGAAAATCTATAGTTGGGAGTCTCCATGGTATTGGGAGTGATTTGGCGATCGTAGCTGGATGGGCGTAATAACTTCTAGGACGGCCAGATGGACGGAATGAACTTGTAGAACACCGTGGGCTTAACGACTTGTAGAATACCGGATGGGGATAACGACTAGTAAAATAGTAATTAGACAGCGGAGCGGCGTATGACTTTCAACGCCGGATGGGCGTAATGGTTATCAGGCAGAGGATGATGTTTATGATGAAAAAGGGGACCAGACAAATTTGGCGTACGGACTTTGAGACATCCAGAAGAGTTATGAAGGTAGCTTAGCGTAACATACTAGGACAGAGATGGAACTTCGGTTGATGATCAATGGGAGTATTTGGAGGTTGGAGTTCTGGCCGAAAAAATTCAGGGTAGCAACAACTTTTCATGGAAAACAGTCACGAAATTGATGGGGATCTATCCCCGGTGATGTTTCAGGGAACATTGTCAGCGGGCATGGGCTATCTACGGAACTGACGTGGTCACGTGGTGCAGATCTGAGTCGAAACAACTGCCATGGGTCTATAAACGTTAGGGAGGGAGGACGGTTTGCTCCTATGCAGATCACTACAATGCAGACTCTGTAACACGAACGGTGTAGGTGACGCGAGAAGTCTCGAACATAGGGTGTACCCAGCTCCTTATGACATAGCGTGTGGAGCAATCTTCGGGAAGCTAGCAAAATGGTGATTGATAAGGACAGGTGCAATGCGTGACCAGCCTGAACGGAAGCTCTGGATGGCAACACCTGGCTGGGTATGGCTTCAGTTGACTTGGAGGAGAGATTCAATGAACGGGATAACTTGACAACACCGGACTGACGTTTTTTTATCATGACTACATCGGAATGCTGTGATGACTTCACTGGACCGGAAGATATGGACGACAGGGAGTAGTTAGGAATAGGAATAATGATAGCGCAGTGGAAAATTGCGTAATGCCTCAAGGTGTACTAATTTTTATGTGCTAGAGTATAATTATGTTATTTGGAGCCTGACAGTGAATGCGATCAAATTGCCAGGACAATGTCAATCCCCCTTATGCATAATTCATTAGATACAAATAAGTAATGTGGCCCGATCCGCCAATCACCAGGCGCCCACTTATGGGCTAAGCGCCGATTCTTGGCATGATCAGATTCTTCGTATCATTGCAAGGGGGGGGATAGAATGATGTATACCACGTGGCTGTGGAGTTATAATAAATTGAGTTTGAGAACAATCACATGCAAAGCTGTAGTTCCTTCTAGGCCAAAGCGTACGGGTTCTGTCCCGTGCAAACTTACCCGCGCTATTGACGATCTATACAGCTTGGGGTGCGCAACGTACGAGCTCGCGGCAAAAGCACAACAAAACAAAACCCTGCTGCCTAGAGTAAGCAGAAAGCCTTCCGCCCGCTACAATATATAAGCAGAAAGAATGTCACCAGAACAACTGAGATGCGGCGTATTCACTTCCTGTGTGGAATTATCTTCTATTACGATCCTACTGTGTGGTGCAGCAATATGGATATGAAGAAGGAGCTCAGAACGGTGTGGAAAGTACGTCATAGTCGGCAGGATCATAGTTTGGGCGCATAGACGACAACGGAATAAAGATGAAAAACTATTTTGCGTGAGAGTCAACTAACGATTGCCCTGTTATTCACCATTGTCCGGCAATGTGAGCCCGGAGGCTTGATATCTCTGACACACACGGTTTAAAATGGTCACCAGACGAGTTCAAACGTATCCGGGAAGAAACGTTCTACTAAACGTCAGACCTATGTGATATACCTCTAGTTCTACACTGGCACAGAAGACCACCGTTCACAGGGCATTGAGTTCGTGCCACGGACCAGATTATATACGACCTTCTTCTGTGGAGACTTCCATGTCACAGAAGAGGTAAGCAGGACCAACTGATCTACCAAGTATATGAATATTGCGAGACCCTTCACCTGAAGAACTAAGAATAGCAATGAAGAAAAGACGTTTGGCAAGGAAGTGTTTCGGAACTCGACGGAATTAGGTTGAAGAATGGGATTTTCATCATTGTTTCTTCTCTCCAAAAACTGTCTGTTTTTCCTTTTCAATGGTTTTCTTTTTTTTTTTGGCTTTCATACTACTAATGTTATGCTAGAAAGAAGTGCAAATACAAAGATCTAGTGGCTGACTTTGAAAACTAAGAATGGTCTACATACTACTTTTCCAATAGAAGTATATAGGAAGCAGAAGTTTCTTTGCAATACATCAGTCAACAATGCCTGGTATCCTTGGGCATTTCTATAAACGGAAGAGGAAGCTATAAAACTGCTACAGCAGGGGCCAAATTTCACTCAGACTGCTATGTCTCTTGCTCGGCCTATTTGTGAAGTGTAATGTTTTGCCAGGCTCACAAAACCATGTTTAAATAACCCCGCTGAAGTCTGGGTCCAAAGCCGCATAGACCTCAGAACACGCTAATCTAGACTAAGAGTCTGCATAGGTGAATTTAACCTACTAAGCCACTTTCAAGTCTTACAGTTAGGGGTGGCTACAACATCTCCGGGCTAAATAATTCCACCTTTCCCAGCATTCCTGAGCTTGAATAATGCCAGGTACCCAATTGTAACACCTGGGTACGTATCATGGGTGGAGAGGAGTATTTTAGGTAACCCTTTAACCTTACGCGACACAACACGTTGGCCGCAGCTGGGTGCGAATAACCTTGGCGAGATTCAGCCGCAAAATCCCCTGAACTACACTGCCCTTAATCGGTAAATACCAGTGGAAATTAGGTACCTGAGCTACAAGTAGTTAGTGATTTCTTTTCTGTGTAGCCAACGAAAGGGATCGATGGAGAAAACCGTTCCTGAAGATACCTCTCTGGAAAAATTAAAAATTATTGAGTAAATTAAAAGAGATAGAAGTTTAGGTGATTTTCTAAGGTTCTTTAGAATTTTATCATTGCAGCCTCTAAACAGGTTGTAGAAACCTGTTGTTATTTTAGGTTTAATTATTACATAAAAGATATACCTGCAAACGAAATACCCCCAAAAACAAACCAACATAACACCCAACGATTGGCAAAGTTAGTCTTGAGCCATGTTTCTGTACGGGCCTTAAAATTCGAGTTTTTTGCGGCAAAACCCCCTGGTGATTAATTTTTCCCAATTCACCTTTGAAAAGTGTGTCCCCACTGATAGATGGGATGTTTCCGCCTGAAAAGTTGCACATTAGCGCGACTGCCTTTTTCCAAATGAACCGCCAATTGTTTTAAATGAATACTGCCATTGTAATTTCATACAGATAGGAACTTGTATATTGTTCCGGACTAAACGAAATCAAGTTTTAACTTTTGCCTGGAAGTGGGCTTTAAACAATTTACGCGTCCAGATGGCCACCGAGGAGGCATGTTTTGGTTAAATTTACAAAATTGGTATACGTTTCATATAGAATCCATTGATATCAATGAGGTATTACATTGATTCGCGCATGCCTGTATGACGTTGTGCAGTAGTGCTTGACTGAATGAATGGCAATACCTCATTTCATCAATGGGACATCTAATATTCTGAAACGGTCTATCCCAAATTTGGCAACTTGATGGGGTAGGATGTAAGGATATTTTGAGAGCCCAAAAAGATAATTAATCATGGAATTTATATTTTGCGGACATGATCTTAAACTCATGATGGCGGGCGGTTATAACCCGCTCCAGGGGACAAACAAGGAGACAAACACCCCTGCACAACATCTTTTTCGAACTAAAAATAATAAACCATAGGGAAAACTTATTGATAACATTTTTCCCGCAATTTTCTCTAGTACTTCTGGACAATTCAGACCACTCAACACCAGTTTGACACTGGGGGAGGAAGATGATCTCGGCAGTTGAGAGGAAGGAGCCGGTGGGTCAAGTCATAAACAAAGTCGAAGCATTGATGTACTCGAAATAAAGTTAGGTCACCATATTTAAATTTTCCTTCTAATATAGACAACTTCTCCACCTCTTCATAAGCATAGTTTTATTTTTACTGAAAACACGCCATACGTCCCTGATAGGTACAGGAAGGATAGGGAGAAAGCAAAGGAGAAGGGATGAGGAGGAGGGCGGGAGGAGGCAGGTAATAAGGGCAGCAGAAGACTCTGAATGATAGAGTTCCATTCACCCCCCGCCGTCCCCTCCTTCTCATTTATTAATGATTTTATTGTATTCAGTTTGATATTAATCTGTTGTCTTCCTCTGAACTATTATATAAGTCCGTTTACATTAAATAAACGTTATTTGGACCCAAGTAAGCACACTATAGTACAGCACTCTCTTGACAGGCAATACCCGCTATCTTGTTTTACATCTTGGAAATGATTTAGGGTCTTTTAGAAAGTGTTGTTTTAATAACGGAAAAGATGGGCATGGCATCTTTCTCTCTCTTCCTAAAGCGAATATATCACCGCCATGTTTACAAACCAAGGCCTGTGCAAAATGTCCATAAAAATTGCTTTTTTTGGAGCCCCAACAATCACTCAGGTTTTATTTCAAACATGTTTGCCATTTTTAATAAGTCTTTAGCATAATATTGCATCCTTTCGGCGGCCATCTGTGGACGCCTAGAATGTTTAAGCCCCATCTTCTCAGGAAGTTAACCATTGATTGTTCGTGTAGTCGTGGATAATAAATTTTTATCTGTAATGAATATAATGGCGGTTACATAAAACATGGCGGCCTTTTGAATTGCCAGGACACTCTAACAGCATCTTTTCGTGGGCGGAAACATACCTAATCCTGATCAGGGGACATCCCCATTGAACATGTTGAAGGTTATATATGGGAAATTAATCCCCAATTGGGTGCAACGATCCGAAAATCTGCTGATGGCAGCTCATAGACATTCTTAAAAAAAAGATGGTGTTTGTGAGCTTGCTGGGATCGTTTAAGGGACTATTTCTCATAAATGTAACAAACAAGCCTGTGCATAAATATAAATGTCATAATTCTTTTTGGAGCTCCCAACAAATCACCCATGTTCTTATTTTCAACATTTTGAACATTTTAAGTTCTTTAGCATAATATGCATCCTTTCGGCGGCCAACTTGGACGCCTAGATGTTTAATAAAAGCCCCATTCAGAAGTTAAACACTTGATTTCGTGTAGTCGTGGATAAAATAAATTTTTATCTGTATGAAAATATAATGAATGGCGGTTTTACATAAAACATGGGCGGCATTTTGAAATTGCCAGGACACGCTAACGTGCATCTTTTTTTTCTTTTTATTGGACTTTTTAATAAATGTAAACAAACAAGCCTTTCATAAAAGATAAATGTCTAAAATTCCTTTTGTTTGGAGCTTTCAAAAATCACCCAGGTTCTTAATTTCACATTTTGCCAGTTTAAGTTCATTGAGCATAATAATGCATCCTTTGCTGCGGCCATCTTGGACGCCTAATGTTTAAGCCCCATTCAGGAAGTTAAAAACAACTTGATTATAAGGGGCGGTTTTACATAAAACAATGCGGCCATTTTGAAATTGCCAGGACAAACGCTAACGTGCATCTTTCTGGGCGGAAACATACCTCATCCTTGTCAGGGGACATCCCCTTGAAGGTGATATATGGGAAAATTAATCACAAATTGAGTGCAACGAGCCAAAAATCTGATGATGGCAGCTCATGGACTATTATTTTAAAAAAAATAATGGTGTTTGTGAGCTTGCGGGGATCGTTTTATTGGACTATTTCTCAATAAATGTAACAAACAAGCCTGTGCATAAAATATAAATGTCATAAATTCTTTTTGGAGCTTTCAAAAAATCACCCAGGTTCTTATTTCAACATTTTGACATTTTAAGTTCATTTAGCATAATATGCATCCTTGCGGCGGCCATCTTGGACGCCTAGATGTTTAAGCCCCATTCAGGAAGTTAAACACTTGATTTCGTGTAGTCGTGGATAAAATAAATTTTTATCTGTAATGAAATTATAATGGCGGTTTTACATAAAACAATGGCGGCCATTTTGAAATTGCCAGGACACGCTAACGTGCATCTTTTCGTTTTATTGGACTATTTCTCAATAAATGTAACAAACAAGCCTGTGCATAAAATATAAATGTCATAATTCTTTTTGGAGCTTTCAAAAAATCACCCAGGTTCTTATTTCAACATTTTGCCATTTTAAGTTCATTTAGCATAATATGCATCCTTGCGGCGGCCATCTTGGACGCCTATATGTTTAAGCCCCATTCAGGAAGTTAAACACTTGATTATAATGGCGGTTTTACATAAAACAATGGCGGCCATTTTGAAATTGCCAGGACACGCTAACGTGCATCTTTTCGGGCGGAAACATACCTAATCCTTGTCAGGGGACATCCCCTTGAAGGTGATATATGGGAAAATTAATCACCAATTGGGTGCAACGAGCCAAAAATCTGATGATTGCAGCTCATGGACTATTATTTTAAAAAATAATGGTGTTTGTGAGCTTGCGGGGATCGTTTTCTTGGACTATTTCTCAATAAATGTAACTGCATCCCATTGGTCACGTGTCGCAATATGAATATATGTCACAGAGCATCACGCCACACAATTAACTGCCGCGGCTGTTTGAACAATATACTGTTTGAACAGTATTTTGATGATCAATGTCTCTGACCCGAGGTGAATCAAAATCAGTAGACATCAACCAAGTGTACAACTAGGGATCTTCTAGCGGCCAACTGACTCAGTGAATAATCGTAGGACAAGAATACTTGCTCAGTAATCATTCTCTCTATATCTTATTTCAACTCGTCTTATGCAGAAGAATATAACTGTAGGTATTATATTTTCTGATCAAATGTTATTGACAAATACCACAAAAAAGCTCGGAGAAACTGGCGAGCATTGGATTAAATAAAGAAGAAAAATACACGGTCTCGAACCCGGTCCCCCCGCCATCCAGGCGCGAGAATTACCACTGGGCCACAGAGGACTGCGTCCACGTGGATACCAGTGAACGAGCGCTAATGTATTTCAGTCTTTATTTCAGAGTTTCAAGCGGCCGTAATTAATATTATATATTTTAGAAGGGGTGGGCCTAATATGCACGATTCTGATTCTAGCAGAATCTATGACAAATATTATCGAGTTACACTCAATACCTCGTCACTTTTAAATAGACATGACAGATGCCAAGTAAAATATGATCTTAAGAGATTTCTAGTCAAATTTGCCTGGAAAATCTGGTAAATCTGACCAGAATATAGGCAGGATTGACAAGATTCTGATCAAAATTTAAAAGTTTTTCGACGCACTACCTAGTCAAAAGTAGCAAAGCATTTTTGAGAGTGTGATACGTTGTGGATACCTATTGTGTTCTCCATTGTATACTGCAGGCATTATTTATTTCAGCACTATACCCAATAGCCTCGTCTACAAGGTCACGGTTTATTCTGTGTATCTTGATGTAGCAACTATTAGGACACTCTCTCATGGGATAGTATCTTAGTTTCGTTACACCCTACTAACATTCCTTATGAGAGGTATTTCAATCGATGTTTGACCTAAAATGATCAATTTCAGACAAGAGAGTGCAGTGCATCGCGCATTCTCTCATGTACGCGTATGGTGGTATTGTGTGTTGAAAAAGTACGCTCCATGGAGCGACTGAAGCGCCTCCAGTCTCATTACGGAATAATACCTTACCCTCTCCAACCTCCATACCCGTATGACCACTTCAATATACTTATATAAACTCCTCAAAACAAGTTTGGAAATTTTTTTCAGACATGTATTTCTCATTTAATTGGAAATTTGATTACACTCTATTGCATATCACTGAAAAGCTCAGTTATTCCTCTGTACAATGACACCGAAATGATAAGAATTGGTTACCCCATGGTTGAGTGACATTCCTTTGAATACCGATAGTTAAAGTGCCAAATTTCAGTACCTGTACTCAATTTAGGGTTGCTTAAATTAAGAGGATTAGGTTAAACGAAATGTGCCCAATTTGATGAGTTTGCTGATGGCAGGCTACTGAAGTTTTTTTTAACCCTTTCATTCTCAAGTTACTCATTGACGATCCTAACACGATACGGACGGGCATTATCGTCTCGGAGTACTGCATATCGTCCTGATTGAGGACATAAGAGATGGCAACGGCCTTAGAATATTGTCCCCAAAACGACAGCATTGTTGCCTTCAATAACAACAAGTAGTGGTTCCCGTTTTCAGGGCGGCCTCCAACAAAAGCTCTTCCAAATTTGAAACCGACAGGGAAACTTCACCACGTCTCCTCAAACGTTAACTCTACCATCCAACTTCCGAAGAAAACAACTATGCATTCATCAGTCTGAAAACAGAATTCTGTACAGTTTAAATTCCACTACCGGTGTTGCCGACACCACTTAATCCGGGCCTGATGGTGAAGGGCGTAGTGCTGGCTTCTTAGCAAGTTAACCATGCTCTCAGATTGGGCTTGTGTCAATACTGCCCACAAACCCTGCCTGTAAATTTTGGAAGACAAACCTCCAATTCTGAAGAGCAGAGAGTAATAACCTGTCTTTCTGGGGTGGCCCGGGGACATCCGCTTTGGCGCCTCACCTTCCCATTACCAGTAAATTTGCACGGAATTTTGTTACAGCACTAGGGCTTACCCCAACCGTGGAGTACAATTTGATTCTGGGAGCTTCAATTTGCCCCATGTCACGAGCCTTCTGCACATCTGAACTCGTGGTATGATGTGATACTGAATGACCACTCTTGAAGTTTTCTATTCAAAGACCCGCGTTCAAAGCAAAACCTAATCCTCTTAAGCTATGTAACCGTGTTTACTATTAACACCACTGGCGAGTGACAAAATGTGTTAAAAACGCACATTTTCTATGCGACGTGTGACAACTGCGCACATGATGAAGATTGCGGATTTATTCCGTATTGAATTACGTGTTTACACAATTTGGCAATCGACGACCCTCTAAATGAGGTAATTGGGATTTGGCAATTTCTTCAGAAAAGGCTACCAGGATTCAAATGAGTGTCACTTCAACCATGAAGAAATCAGTCTTATGATTTTGGTGTAATGTACAGAGGAATATCTGAGCTTTGCATCTGATATGCAAAAGAGTGTAATGAAAAATTTTCAAATTAAATTGAGATAATAATATCTGATGAAAATCGAAACTTGTTTGAGGGAGTTTGTGTTAGATTATTCATAGTTACAATTTATGCAGTGATCCCCCTGTTTTTTTGCGACCACTGGGCGCTCCTAAAATGAGGAGCGATGTATACAAAGTGAACTATATAATACGTAATACATTTTCTAACTCTATATGCAGCGCAGTGATTTAACACGTCAAAACGCCACCGCTGTTTTGTAGGATTAGCGGGCTATATGGTCCCAGAAAATTACTATAAATTATCATTATTCAGTGTATGGTATTACAGTGTGGCACTCCAATACTGCTCGAGTTCCATTTCACCGCCTTTTTCGAGGAGAGACCAAGTTATTTCAAGGCTGTGCGGACGTATAAAACGGAGTGACGTCAACCTCTTAATAGTAAGGAGGAATTGTGGGGGCAGGGTGGAAATGGAGTACCGACTTTTTTCATCGATCATTTTAGGTAATGAGACCTCAGCAAATAATTTCTGTGAGGGTGTGCAAAATTTCGGGCAGTGCATTTTCTAGCAAGCCAATATGGCCGATACCCAACTCTCAACCTTCATTAAAATGGCCCATAATTTTATGATCATATTCCTGTTTTACACACGATGAATGTACTGGACAGGTTTGTGATGTGCTTTGAATACAAAATTACCATCAAATCCAATATGGCCACCCGGAAATCAAAGAGTCCCGAAATCATCCAATTGACCATAACTAATCAAGTATTTGATAGAGGCAACTTCTAGGCTCTATACACATTAATAACTCATATCTGGCATTCGAGTGTGTTAACATGCTTACCAATCAACGATGGACAGCCATATGACTGCCTTTCAAGATCTTTAAAACCTACAAAATGTCATATATTCATAATATATTGCCGCCATTTTGAATTTTAAGCATGGTGTCAAAAAATACGAAAAATACCAAATACGAGTTTTGATTTTCAAAGACATAAGCAATCCTCTACTGGAATTTAAACTTTAATAAACATTTTGGATGCTATAACTAAATACAATAACATATATATTCGTAATTTATAGGTTTAAAGAAGCGAAAAAGGCAACCATATGGGCTCTCACTTAAAATTTTTGCATGTTAACGAACCAAAAATGACAGATAATTGATTACAAATTATCAAATATTATCCCATACCTTCATTTACACCTTTATAAGAATAATTAGTTGATGTAACTACATCTAATACACATATAATGTAGGTTTTAAGTATCTTAAAAGCCGGCTATATTGGCTTGCCATCGTGAAATTTAAAAAAAAATGCGATACAGGAAAATGCCAATAAGGGTTTCTAGTGACCAACTACATAGATCTCATAAGTGTAAGCATAAAACATACATATAGACACTTGATACAAGCCTCTACACGCAAATGGGGAGAACACTTGACATGTCTGGATGCGTTCGAAATGCTTTCTAGAGGTGTTAAAATAACACTGATATGGTTTCAATGGTAACAGATTTTGGACACCTGCAGAACCATGTTTTATGTGTTTAGGATTGAATTCTGTATATCATAAATATGTATACTGGAGGAGTTAAGATCATTTTAATAAGTCGAGCGCATAATTTGAATTTTGAAGCAGCCATATTGGATTTTGTGAGGCAATGTAATGACCAAAATTACATATTAACACTTCGTCGTGCGTAACAATAAACGGAGTACCGCAAACAATTGTCTCTATCATAAAATACTTAAGGTTTTTTTAGTGATTTTGGACATGAAAGCAGCCATATTGGATTTCAAAAATGCCACCTGCGCATAAATTTTGCCACACCCTTCAAAAAAATTATTGGCTTAGGTCCTAATAAACTAAAAAAAACTATCGATATAAAAAGTCTGTAACTCCATTTCCACCATCTCAGCGTGTGCACAACTTCCACCTGACTAATAACTGAATGATGAACATGAAACATGGTGATATCTTAGATAAACATATGACTGATATGATTCAAATGATATTTGATAGTGATAAGAAACTCTTCACCTACTGTGATACGATTGTATTGTATAAACAAAAAAATACGCCGGTTGTTTTGATCTTCTCGTAACAAAATATGGATTTTGTTAATTGAAGTTGATTAGGTTTGTTACGAGTACATTGGTGTTATTTATGGAAATTTTTAAAACAAATTATTAAATCACCGAGATTAAAATCATATCTACGACATTATGTCACGTCTTCCCCTCCTATAATTGATGCAATTTATTATGAACTAGAGCGATTTTAGTATTAATTGTCCAGATCCAGATCCGGGAAACTGAAATATTTACCAAAATACTTGAAATGTTGTAATCAATTGTCAACATGGTTTTTTGTGACTTTAGTCTAGGTATAAAATCAATGATGTTATGACAAAACCGGATCTCTGATGGAATATCAATACAAGAGTAGGACGCCGAGTTGGGTTTCACTTAAAGTAAGCGCACCACTAGAACTTAATAGCATTTTACATGTTTTTATTCTTTGATATGTTAGCAATGTTTACATGGGTCTCTACCATTTTATGAAAATGTTAATTTATTGCAAAATCTACAAGAATCTATTTTACCCGTTGTAAAAAATGTAATTAATAATGGAGATTCAGATCTTAACACTGCTGTTTTACCTCCTTTTATGTCAATTTTAGTAGGAAAATAAAACTTAAGAATTTTACAAAACTTATCATTCCAATTTTACAAATGGTTCTGCAAATTTTAAATATTTTGACTCTTTCGGGGAAGCAGCGATTTGCTAATCGAACTATCCGAAAAAATAATCAAATTCATATTTTGGTAATTGTTGTAATGGGCTGATGGATGTGCGAACATAACCGGCAAGTGCTTGGCTTGAAATACGTGTATTAAACACAAAAGGCAGTACTTTGTTACTTGTTAATTTCTATAAGGGCGTATCAAAAATTGGAGCACCAAATTCCGAATTCCGATATCAAAAAAGCCTTTCCGGTGAAATCCAAGATTTTAAGCGTGTATGTGGACCATGATCAATACAGTTTGACTCTAAACACAAACATTATTGCTCTTTGTTTATTCGTCCTGGTTTGTAAACCACAAGCAGCTTGTTAGTGAGATTTTGAGACGCCAGCGGTAGGTGATTTTTGGGAGACGGTATGATAAAACCTTTTTTCTCAAAAAATCAAAAAATACTTTTTTTCACTATTTGGAGGTTTTGTTTTTACATGTAACAGTTCTATGGGACTTTGCACACACCTATCCCTGATTATAAGTTAGAAAAAATGGCAATTTTCCATATTTCGATTCTCTCGCATTATCGCTTGTAATCCCTTTAAGCAAAATCCACTTTTGTAGACTCAATCGGACTGCTGTGTACACGATAGCTACAATTGCTATGCACATACAATTGGTTTTTGACGGGACTTCCGATTCAAGAATCTCGATTTGCCGTGTCAACCGAGTTCACGAAAATCGCATTATGTGCGCAAGCGTACGCGTACAGCCAATGGCCAGATAATGCAGGAGATTAATGCTTGAGAGTCGATTAAGATACCAGTGGCAAACATCTTTAGCATGCTCATAGCAGTTAACATCCAAGCTATTTTACGTTGTAGCCTCGCATTTTTAGACAATTTTGTATAGCAGAGGCTAAGATGATAGCTAACTTAATGGTATCACTCCCCGGGGTATCACTATATCATGCTCAGCTGAGGAAACAACAAATGCACTGATGGACTAAGTGCAGTATGATTATGAAAAATAAAAGAGCTACAGCATTATGTCATTCGCTGCTTGTGTGCATTGCGTGCAGTTTGTGTTATGTGCAACCATTAGAAAGTGACATGGCCTAGCACAATGTTGTGTGTGTGTGTGTGTCCTGAACTAAAATTATGGTAGGAATGTAGGCATGTGTGTTTATAGGCTATTATCAAAAAAGTGACTCCACTTCAATTTGAAAAAATGGGGGAAACGAAGTTGCACAAAACTTCTTTACCATATATTTTTTATTAGCTAACATATAAAACATCCATGGAACAACAAAAGTTATGAACACCACTATTCCTATTTTTTGCATTTGAATCTCCAAATTATAATTAAGTTGCTTTTCCCTGTTTTGGAGCCTTGTTATTACGTTATCCAATATGCATCTCGGATAAATTTTGATTTTAAAGAAGTCTTAGTACTTAAATTCGTGAATTCTCACTTAATTTAATGGTGCGAGACATAACAGGAATGCTTGTGCGCCGAAAGTAATTGCCGATAGAGACAATATGCTGTACCGGTGTCTTTAGTCTATTTTTTTGTTTTTTATCGATGCTTGACGAAAATTTTCAAACAAGACAATTCTTCTTTTTTCATCTGATAGTAACTTGGTTTTCTGATGCTTTTTAAATTATTGACTTTGATAAGCATATTTAAACCTCTTTTAAAATTAAATTATCACTTGTATGAATACGATGGTAAATCTATTCCAATATCATTCGTTTCAAGATGTGGTATGGATAACGTAATATACATCCTTAAAATGCAGTAAATAAACACATTTTCTAAATCAACTTTCAACATGCCAAAATAACTAGAGTGAATACTTAAGAGGTTGTTTTTTGCAAAACGATGACAACAATATATCTATCCAAAATTTTCCAAGTTAGATTCATTTGTCCTTTTGTTAAATTACAATCTCTAAATTAATACTTTCCTTTTCCAAACTACTGCTTTCACCACTCCGCATAAGTTCTTATAGTGTCTCGAATTGTTCCCTTATATACCGATCCGTGTCATATTTTGTAATCATTTCATTTTTATTTGAAATCGCATTATTTCCCCAGAGCGCGGCTGCGATTTCTTTTTCCTTTTCTTGCTGATGACTTTTTTGTAGAATAACTGACATATTTTCCCTTCTTTTCTGTGCCTCATGCTTTGGTAAATTCAGCTTTATTATAAAATATTTCCTGGACGCGTTAAACAACTTTGTTAAACTTTATACTGCCCGTCTCAGTGAGCAAAGTTTAAGAAACCAGTCTTTACACACCTTTTACTTACTCGGGTCTTTACTTTTGAATTGGTTGCTATTTACACCCCTCAAACGGGTCATTTTGAAGGTTCGATAGCTTAAATCAGATCTTCCAGGGTCTCCGCCCCCTTGACCCCTCAGTGGCTCGGCCCCTGCACCCGCCCAGGGCCCACAAAAGCGGGCCTCTGTACCCCCCAGTTTCAGGCTTTCGCGGTTTGCGGCCCGGTTTGTGTCAAGGCATTTGCGGTGTGCATTCAAACGATAAAAAATATGGTCTGTTACGCACATCTCTTAACGGCCCTTAAGTGGCCGAACCGTGCGCTGTGGTAGTTGTTATTGTTTATATATATTCGCTCACTACGCTTCCAGGACTCTTACTGCAAGTCAGCCGATAAAACTTTCTTCAGTTTACACCCCCCCGACAAAATGTCTAGCCGACGGCCCTGTTGTTTTAATATTCCAATGAGTACCAGTCTAATGTATTTCATGTATATCACTTTGTTGATTAAGTTATGGAATATTAAACAGTTTAGCCTACAAATTACCTGGGTGTCTCTAACCTCTTATTGAAGCTATTAGCACATTTTTTTTGAAGAGTGCCCCCAATTTTTCAAAAAATTGAAATTTTTACAACTGGTTGCATTGGTAACCTCTGGCTATAAACTATACTGGGATGGTTAAGCTCTGAAAATGTCTGTTATCACAAGAAGGAATTTGTATTAGAATAATTATTATCGGGTATCCCGATAATAATTCAACGGCTGCGGGAAAGGTCCTTCCAATTTGGAAATAGCCGGGAAATGCGCCATGTACGTATCCACGCTCATCCATTAGTGTTTCATGGTTCAGGCAAGTCAAGTTAGAGGTTATCTTCTCGAGGTGGCACTAGTTCTCAATGGACCCGGGGACATACTTAGCATTTCCACTCTGCCGTGTAAGTCCAATCTGGGATCCCAGATCTAATTATAAATTGCTTTTTTATGATAAATACACATTCTGCATTCGCGTTGGCATGTATAGTTTCCTAGACAATTACCAACGTAACTGTGCCAAAATATCAACTTCTGAAAATTGTGCGGGCGCTCTTCAAAATGTTCCATTATTGCTTTAACGTCTGTTTTGGAGTATGTATTTTTTTTTTTTTAAATGTTAATCTGTTTACTCTTTTTGAAACTTGACAAAAGCAATTGAAGAAATGTCATATTTTTGTTAAAGGTCCCAGGAAATTAGATGATAAACCTATTCCAAATCTTTACGGGGCATTCCATTCCAATAACGGGCCACAAAATAGAATACACTACCATGACATATTAGTGAAACTATTGATTTTCAGTCAGTGTCATGACATAGATTCCACCAGTCCCTGGAATTTTCTATTACCTCTGAAAATCAATATCACTAATGATGTCAATCACCAACCCAAATATTGAATGCTTTCCTCGCCCCTCCTTGTATACTTGACACAAACCACTCAATTATCTTTCATTTCTGTGGACCTTTTAAATGCCCGGCCGCTAACGATGAATGATGCCCTCGTTCGTGCGTTCAAGTCCAAAATCACAGTCGAAGATCCGTCCTTTACCAGTGATGAGTTTCATCTCCAGGTTGATCAGGCCTGGAATTCCTCTTGGGGACTTTTAGACCTCACAGTCATCTCAAAATGATGTGGCTAATGGTTTTTTTGTGGCTCTCTCCCCATCGCCAGTTTGATGAAATTTCCACACCGAACTTGTGAAGGAAGTGCTTTGTACGACCAACGCCCAGTTCTGTATTCTGTTTAGTTGACCCTGCTTGCTTTCAAAGGTCACAGCCTTTGGGCTTGCTAGATGGGCTGTCCCCAACGCTTTAGGTTCAAAGTAGAGGAATGTCCATTGCTCATACCAGCTGTCATTGATTCAGCATGATCGATAGGGATACTTTGACTGCAGTGTCATGGATTGGGTAGCAAGTGAATTTCCGTGAATTCTCTGATCCTCAAGGGTGTTGGTGGGGGATTAGGCTTCCAGGTTCATCACATTTCTTGGCGAGCTTGACGTCTTAAAGTTCCTCCTAAGGTTTGCAAGAACTATGCCAGACAGAATTTGGAAGATATTCTACAAGGCGGTCGCCAAAAGGCACCACTAACAGTCTCGTTGCTCATTCAACGACATCAATCTTGTGTTAATGTACACTGTGACTCCATACTGGTGCATCGTATTTCCAGCAGTGGGGGGATTAATGCCCAATGCAACAGTTGATGTATGTAAGGTGTCAAACGATGCACCCCATCCAGTTCCTTAGCGCCTTGTGAGGAGATTGGCAAGAGACTGCGTCTTGGCAGCGATTGAAAGTAAGGCTGCGGTCCATTGGGACGCCAAGGTACTTCGGGTTTAGGTCGTGTGGAACAGTTTTTCTCCATCTATAGTGGATGTTTTAAGTTCTTTGTTTGCGCTCATTCGATTGCAGGTGGAAACAGAGCTGACGGTCTTGGGTTTGCTGAGTTTCAAGAATTGGCTTTCAGTGATTAGGTCTTTTCTGCAACACTGTTTTTAATGGACTCAAGGAATCAGCAGCTATCCAAGTTCGGTGTCGTCTGGTAGGAGTACTGCGAACAATCTCCCTTTGGCCTATCTGAGACGTAGATGTAGAAGAGACTGGGGGGTGCCAGGACAAACCTTGTGGGACACCATTCCGAATTTGCTGCTTTCTACTGCGTTGCCACATTTGATGTCTCCAGGACGCAAGATCTGTCTTGATGAGTCAGCATAATAACCTTGACTAAGCTTGCATCAGGAAGGATTTTGAGTAGCTTGCGGTAAAGACCGTCGATGCCAGACTGATCGTACGCAGCAGTTTCGGTCCATGAATATTGCCTCCAAACTTCTGTCTTCTTCTTCCTGAAGCTGTCTCATTCATTACCTAGTCTGTATCTGATCAGTTTGTTTGATTACTTCTTCGAAATCCAGCTTGGGTGCGGGGTAAATGTGCCTCGACCGTAATCATGGATCCTGCGAGTATCAGTCGCTCAAGCACTTATAGTGTGAGATAGTACGATATGGTTCTGTAACTTTTTGGGCTCATTTGCCTGGTTTTTGGGGCTTAAGGATTGCAATGACCTTTTGAAGTCTTTCCATCTGGATGGAATAGTTGACGTTCCCATGCAAATAGAAAGGAGGAGTTGGAGCCATTGCACAGCTTCGGGTTGCCAATTCTTCACAAAATTCTGTATGGATGTTGGCATTGCCAGGAGCGTGACCATTCTTGAGCACTTTCATTGCCTCGGGGATCTCATCGGGTGATGGTTGGAACATGGGGACTGACGGTGGAGAGGTTGGTAGAAGCTGTTAATATCTGCATAAACATGCACGCGAGAGTGGCCTTTCGCCTGTGGGAGTGTGGTCTGCCACTTGCCATTGTGCAAGTATGAAGCGATGGAGTTTGCAGGGACAGGGACATGTAGCTGGACAGCACGACCGGTGAGCTTGTTGATTGTGTTCCAGGCCTTGCGGCTTGAGTGGGTAAAGTTGATATGGATATCTCCTCCTCCCTTCTGGTGCGGCTCTTTTGGCCAAGCAGATCCAGTAGCTGGTTGCCCTTTGCTATTATCTCAGTTCGCATTGGTAATACAAATACACTTGGATAACTCGGCGCATTCCTTGTCCCAACAGGGGGTGGAGGGATTCCTCGGCCTCTTGGATGGGAATGTTTAGCTGCATGGTGGAGCATGGAGCAGAAGTCAGCATATGTGTCGTTGATGTTAGATGAGCCTGGTCTGGCAGTGTGGATGATAGTTCGCTGGTGAGTTTTTGAACTTGGACCAGTGGTCCTGAATTAATCTCTTTCTGTAGAGGCGGAGATCGTGACATTGTGTCACTGGTGACCAGGACAGGGCAATGACCCGATCTAGGAAATCTAGGGAGGACCGTTCTGGAAGCGCGGGATCGGATGTCGCTGTGACTGTGGGACAGGTGGGAAAGGTCACGTCCAATGACTGCTTGAGTAGAAAGTAGGTGAATCCTTACTATCAAAAACAGTTGGAGGGTCTTGGGCTTCAATCCTTCAAGAGCCGCTGTGCCATTCTTGTCATATGTTGGGCGTATCTCCATGCTGTTATTTACAGGTGAAATCTCCGCAGACGAAGGAAGACTCCGCCTGAATACTGGAAAAGGGTCTGAAAGTCTGCCTCAGCTGGTGTTGGCTTATAGATGTTGGTTGAAGTGGGTTCCCATTGCTTCAAAAGTTATACACTGGATCGGCGAATTCATTGAAGATTGCAGGTTGATCTCACTTGTATGCCTTGCTCACATAGGAAGCGGATCCCATGCTTGTGTGCGGAATGAAGCAAATAAGGTCAAAACCTTCTATGTGCAGCTTCTCTTCAGATTTCTCTCATAACCTCCAGACTTCCTGACGTGGGGCACCTTATCATATTGCTTTCTCAATATCAATGAACACCATAATCTCTGTTTTTTTCCCGATGTTGCTCATCATTTGCAGTTACGGCAAAAACTGCATCAATCGTTCCCTTGCCTGGCATGAAGCCAAAATGGATGACACTAAACAAGCCTTAACGGAAAGCACATTGAACATTGGAAATCTTGCCCAGTAAATTTGATGTAGCGTTACCCAAATATATCATTGATAAGAAAATTGGAGGTTCATCTTTTCTGATTCAATGAAAACACCAACTGATGACGTTCAAATACGAGCTGGAGTCCTCATAAACACTGTTGGAATGTGATGGACACGTGCTGATGAGGGTTTTCTATCAAGTGGCTGGGAGAGTTGCTGGTTAATTTGCAACTGTGTCAAAATGTGAAAAAAGAAGGGAAATATTGCCCTTCATCTCGATTCATGGTAGGTGTCTATACTGCGGAGACCAGAAACCACCAACAGTGACTAAAATAGCCAAATGTTTTCCCTTACTTAGTTGTTTTGGCTGATCACTTTCAGGATACGTGGAATACCTATTATTTAAGGGGGGGGGGTATGGGGTCTGAATAGGATTAAAAAAATGTTCTAACCAGAAAAAATTGAGATGAAGGCAATGGCTAATTGTGTAGATTGTAATCTACAATGCTTTTTATTCGATCTCAATTGGACATTCGGTTCCCGAGATATAACTGATCAAAGTAAGTAGTGTACGCAAAATTTGCCAAAAATGCTAATCTCTATACTTTATCATGTTAAAATTTCAATGGGTTATATTTAAGATATTTTAAGATATTATTTATGAACTATTAACACATTTATGTTTGGCTACGTTGAAGTAAATAAATACTCATATTATCCTTTCATAATTTAACGTAATTAAATGTCACCGGGTAGTGATTTTATGTATTTTATCGTTTCCTCCCACGGCGATATTTAAGAAAATTATTTTAAAAATTATAACAGGACAATGGATGCACCTATTTCAGATTCTTTTCATTAACTACATTATGATAATTCAGGATAAAATGAAAATTTTAAAAACATAATTCCATATTTACATCAAAAGCGCCCTCAATTGTCTAAATGTTCGAGGCCTATAACTCGTTTCGTTAAAATAGCAAACATCCAAAACGAGACGAACGTACTAGAGAACCGATACAGCTATGAACATGAACTTTGGCACACATATTAAGCCAAATAAAGGCCGAGTGAACCATGAGGCCGATTTTCAAAATGGTGTTCCAAATTCAAATGACGCCATGAAAATTATGCGATGGTCGATTGCCGGTTTGGCCATGGCAACGGTATCAAAAATCCGTCTTCATGGTTTCCCCTGCGTATTAATCCCCTGCACATGCCACCCAGTTCGTCCCAGTAGCATGTTTGGTTATTTAGTTTCCGTTCTTCTAGTTTTAAGCCCAATCCAGAGGCCTACGTTGTTAACCTGCAAGCCAGCCGCAAAATTTGTCATTGATTTTAAAACGTTGGACGTGCGAACATATGATCGATAACATGTATCACCACTATTTAGGAAAATTAAGAAAAATCACTTCAAAGTTCACTGCTTCAAGGCCCCATACCCCCCCCATTAAACGAAAAATAAAATGATTTTGTACTGTTTAAAAGAATTTTATAATTAAGTCAATTACGGCCAGTACTGTGAATGATTTTATCGGACAAGATTGCTAATTCTGGTATTGACTGGAATTTCAATATATATATATGTGATATATACTATAGATGCATTATAACACATGAATTAAATATTGTATTTCTATTCAGTGAAATTACACTAAGTTGGTAGCGTTCCATCCTAGTCATGGACCTTGTGTTGGAGGTGTTAGATAGTCACTTCTTTACTCCCTATCTCTACCCATCTACTTGGAAAGAAGATGACATGATACGTCAGTAAATCCGCCTATTGCGTTTAATTGTCAACATGGCCGGAGCTACTGCCTGTATCTGTTCTCGCCATCATTAAGTTTTTACTTAATATTCGATCATTTGCTGATGAAACATCCGCTTTTTCTGAAGGTAAAGATCTGTCAGTCCTTTACTTTGAACATGTATGATACGTAAGCTTTAAGAACAAGTGCGCGTCTCGTCTTTCTGTCAGTCATTTTACTTTGAACATGTATGATACGTAAGCTTTAAGAACAAGTGCGCTCGTCTCGTCTGCAACCAACCCAAATGTGCAAATGCCAACAAACTCTTGAATCAGCTACATTTGGCTTCCCATATCTGAACGCATTATTTTTAAAACTGTGTTCTATGTTTTTAAATAAGGGGTTCCCAAAAAATAAGGTTCCCCCCTAAAATTCGAGGACATTTTGTTGCATAACTTCACTTACAACTGGATGTTTAGATTTTCTTTAAAGTTTTAAAGAGAGGAAACATTTGGCTCTGCCACAAAAGTCGTTGTTTTTCAAAAAACACTTTTGCCATCAACACACACTCCCTTTTTCTAAAAATGATGTGTGTCATAAAAAGTGGACTTTACCGATTCAAAGGTCCTAAAGTGGAAGAAATTATCAATTTACAACACCTTTCATTCCTTTTCTGTATATTCATTGCGGTTTGAAATAAATCAGCATAAAACATGAACGCACAGGCAAACAAATAATCAAGCAAGACAAATATGGGTAGACGTTTCATATAGAAGTCCCATTGATGCAAATGAGGTATTGCCATTCATTCCGTCAAGCACTACCGCACAACGTCATACAGCGCATGACGGAATCAATTGTAATACCTCATTTGCGTCAATGGACTTCTATATGAAACGTCTACCCAAATATGTAGACAAACAAACAAACAAACAAACAAATAATGAGATAAAATTTGTGTAAGCAACACATAAAGGAGAAGGCTACACTGGCTCATCGTGGTGGAATTATCCAGTGAGCATGGAACCACATTCACATTGTTTGTCTTGTTTATTTGTTTACATATGCGTCAATGTTTTAAGCTTATTTACTTCAAACCGCAATGAATATGGAAATGAAATCGTTGTTAGTAAAATGATAATTTCTTGACTTACACCTTTGAATACGGTTAAGTGCCATTTTTTCTGACGACATTATATTTGGAAAAAAGGAGTGTGTTTTGATGCCAAAGGCGGTATTTTTTTAAAAAGCAACGACTTTTGTGTCAGAGCCAAATGTTTCCTCTCTTCAAAACTTTTTAAAATTTTCCAATCATGCAGTTTTAAGTGAAGTTATGCAACGAAATGCCCTCGAGTTAGGGAGAACTTATTTTTTTGGAACCGTGTATGTACAAGGGCTCTCTCTCCTCCATAAATTAACTCCTGCCTTGAAATTAGATCCAGTCCGACTGCAATGTCTACTCGTTCATCTAGCACCATCAACTTTGAAGTACCAATGGTCAAGAAGCGCGCTGGTGAGAGAGCTTTCTCCATTGCCGCACCCTAAACGGTATATACTCTTCCACAGATCATCAAGAACAGCTCTACATGAAGTTTCCCCACTTTCAAATCAAAACTCAAAACACATACCCTCGTTGATTGCTATTGTTTTACCTTGTAGATTTACTCTTATACTTTATACCTATTCTGTTGGCGTGTCGGGGTGTCAGGGTGTGTTTTGTGTGTGTGTGTCTGTGTGTGTGTGTCTGTGTGTGTGTGTGTGAAATAGCGAGAGTTTCATTTGTGTGCGTGTGCAAGAGAGAGAGAGAAACAAAGAGTGCATAGCAAGCAACATTTGTCTTAGATATGATAAAAAGGCACATTTCTTTTTCAACAAGAACGTGTTATTTTTTTATAAACAGAACCAAATACGACGAGAGATAAGCGTCACCCTGAAATCTGTGCCTTTCATGAGTCTACCAACATGCGTTCTTTTTCTCCTGGAGGTCAGAGGTTACAGCAAACTCTATGATGGCAATATTTCGAATTCACCAATAGGTATATAGTTTGAAATCTATTTAAATGCCTTTTATAGGTAGTTCTATCTTTTCCGCATTCATAAATCGATTGAAACGAAGAAGCAACAGATTAAACATTGACTTTTTCAAAGAGTGGATTTTTTTATCCGATTTCTTAACAGTTTTGGTCACATTTTCCCACAGGTATCTTCAGCATTCCACTCAGCGTGCTCTCTTTTCTATTCTTCACTGATATGGCAATCTATTGGATCCACCGATGGCTCCATCATCCACTCGTCTACCGCTATTTGCACAAAACCCACCATACCTGGAAAGTACCTACACCATTCGCCAGTCACGCCTTCCACCCGGTGGATGGTTTTCTCCAGAGTGTGCCATATCACATCTACCCTTTCATATTCCCTCTTCATAAGGTGGTGTATCTTCTCTTGTTTCTGTTTGTTAACATCTGGACTGTCAGCATACACGATGGGGACTATCGTGTCCCCGATCCTTTGAAACCATTTATCAACGGATCGGCGCACCATACGGATCACCACTTGTTTTACAACTACAACTACGGACAGTATTTCACGCTTTGGGATCGTATTGGTGGTTCCTTCCGTACTCCGTCGTGTTTGAAGGAAAAAATTGATGAAGAGGCAATGCAGTACAATCAAAAACAGAAAAAGATGATGACACATTGATAAGAGATCGGCGACTACAAGTATGGTGTTCATCACAGGCAAACGTTGATATTGTGATGAGAATGGATGAATCGAAAGAACTTATACCAAAGATAGGCATATTGACTATAACCGATATGATCAATCTTCATCAATTATAAGATTATTTCTCTGTGGATCATGTTCTGTCATCAAAACATAACGAAATATAAGAAAGAAGTTTAAAAAACGGGAATAATATGAAATATAATTGGTTCCCAACAATTGTTAAAACAAATGTTTATAAATGGTATAATGTATCCGGTTGCCACTGTCGACCATGGGCCGACCCAACTCAAGGGGATAATTTGGTTGTGGTGTGTCGTATTTCTGTAATCATTTGAATTCGTTGTATATTGAAAGAGGCTTGGCCGGCCATCGTGGGTTTGTGGTGCCCCGTGTGTGGTGTAAGGAGCACGTCTGAAACACTGACAGGCAAAAAAACCCCTATACGCCCCCCCATTGCATGTAAACAATTGGGGCAAGTGTATGGGTAGTTGTTGATCTGACTTGAGAAAACCATTTTCGAACCGTCTGAGAATGGCATATACGTGAGAAGTATTAGTTGAGCAGTACTTTTGCGTTGTAGAACTTAGAGGTCAGTAGTGGAAACAATGTGATTCCTTGGTAGTTTGGGGTAGTTGGAGGTCGGCCTTTCTTTGGTAGCGGAGTGATGAACGGAGTTGAAAAAGCAGCTGAGCTGTTTCCCATGTTGTCGTTACAAAATTCTAAAAGTTGACCGTGGAGTAGCGGATTCTTCCAGATTACTGCGGGGATGTTGTCAGTACCAGGTGTCTAGATGTTGTCCAGTTTCTTCAGACATCTCTAAAGCTTCTCTTCAGTGAAAGGTCCAGCTTGGATGGACCAAGCTTGGTGTTTTGTTGAACCGGTTTGCCAAGTATAAAACTAGAGTCCTGAACCATGTGCCAAGGCGCTCTTCAGCTATATCCCCTTTGATTCTTATGCTGTAGGTAGGGTAGCCTTTTTCTCAGCAGCTCCCTCAGGGCCTCCCAGACATCAGATGTATTGTTTTCAAGATGTAAGGTGTCAAGTGCTTCAGCCTGGACTTTCTCAGGTTCCTAAGCACCACGGTTATTTGCAATTTTCTCTTATTCTTCAAGTCTTTTTCATGTTCTTTTACTTCACGGTTCTCTCTTCCCTTTCCTTTTCTCATTCTGTCTATAGTTCTCATTCCGTTTTATTGCTGTCCTTATCTCCTCTCTCATTCTTTGTTCATTATATTTCTCTTATTCTATATGTCTTATTCTTGTTCAGTCTGATTCTTTAATTTTTTGCAAGTAATCGGTAAATACTATGGCTAAAAGTTACCTTGCTGATTTCTCTTCTGTGGACATAGAGAAAACCGTTTCCTGGAAGATACCTCTCAGAAAAATTACAATTTTTTGAAGCACAAAAAATTATAGGCGCAATCAGAGATTTTCCAGGTATCCATAAACTGGATTATACAGCGTTTATTACAAATTAGACCGCCATAGATTTCTTACTTGGTGTTTTGCTAGAGAAGTAAGTTAAAACAAAGGCCAAGTTAATATTGGTGGATGTTTCAATTAAAACAGATTATATAGATGAGGTACATCAATGGTTACAAACACAAGTTAGCACCTGGTCTACTGACATTTAGAGGTGCGAAATATGCCCCTAACAGTTACAACATTCACTCCTTTATCATCCTGATAAGGCATATAAGGCTATTGAGGAATCACAAATGATAATGAGGAAAAAAGTTTTAAAAGCTCCGTAGGCAGGCGCATCTTGGTGGACCGTACGGCAGCATATTACACCGTGTGGCACCAGGCCTGACACTCAAGCTTCTCAGGACCACCCCGATCGTCACCTTGTACAAGTCCTATGTACATGCTTGCAAACCGTACTTTATTCTCAAGACCAGGATGGCAGAGGATCGTCTGCGTCGTCTTAAGACGGTGTACCACAAGGATCTGTAGTTGGCTCCTATGCGGTTCAACTTTTATATCAGCGGCTATACCTCAACAACATCTATACCATATATGGCTACGCCGCCGACGATCTTGCCCTTCCATCTTTCTGGACAGCTGCTGGGACAGAAGTAGAAAGCACACTTACTACACCTGGCCCTACTTTGTCAGGCATATTCTCAGACCTGGAGACTGAATCTGAGCGAAGCGCAGGACCACCTGGCTACTGGGGCCTACACTCAATACTAAGAGTCTCCTCAAATCCAGCTTTCAAATCAACCTCAATGTACGCCCTCTGCCATACAATCCTACACCAACCTACTTGTGGGAGTGGAAGCTTGACCGGCAGCTTACCTACCGGCAGCACCTCGATCCGTATGCGCCCAAGGTTACTTCGAGGAATAACCTCCTGTGCAGATTGCTGGATCTTCTAGGGTGCCATCCCACGACCCTACGCACACTGTTCTTGCTCTGGTCTACAGCACCTCTGAATATGCCGCCCCAGCATGTTGGCAACGCTCTCACACAACAGAAAGCTGATGTAAAACAAATCAGAGCGAAAAAAATGTTGGGTCAACATGGATCCTCCCCTAGATACTTAAGTTACAGCCATATTATATTCAACAATCGTAAATAGATTGAATTAAATTTAATATTTACATAATGGCCCAGTACAATATCCCTGGAATAACTTACTTTGTAAATTGTCCTCCATTACCTACATTTAGGTTAATTAGAGATCCTTCTGATTTTGACGTCATTAAGTTCTCATTATCTCAGTATTTTAATTCAGTTATGGTCACCATTCGTTAGGGTATCCTTCAAAACTCGACCACCGGTTGCTTGCCGATTACTCACCGGTTCTTCCTGGTTTGATCAGGTTCTATTGTCCCAAACAATTAACACGTTACCCGCATGAACCGTAATTCAACCGACGGGTGAGTCTCGAAGCCGCCCCTAACGATGGCTCTGCACGTTCAGATGGTGAAACACCTTGAAATTTGTTCAACTACTATGAGCAGTAAGGGGTGGCTTTCATAACTCAAACCAACCGCTTGCCTGTCGGTTTCACCGGTTCTTCCAGGTTCTATGAGGTTTCTATTTGTCCAAACATTAACACAGTTACACCGCGCCATGAACCGCATGAACCGGCGGGTGCGTCTCGAAGCCGCCCTACCAATGCTCTGCACCATTTCTATGTATAACACCTGAATGTTCAACTGCATAGAGCAGTACTTACCGACTGTCCCAAAAAACCTATACAATCATACGAAAAATTACAAAAATATAAACTGTGCAAATCCTCGTTTTCTTTTATCCAATTTGATTCAACCCTAACCGGAGATATTGTCATTTGAACACATTAATTATTTTTTAAACAAAGCGAAAGCCCCAGAATTATGCTGTGGGGGAAGTGAGGCCGACTTCACTCTCACGGGGCCTAATCATGAAATTCCAAGTAAATTTTAACTGCTGAACTAAGGGGACAAGCCCCAGTCTCTGTTTAGGGGGGACAAATGTGTGGCAAATGCTCTAATAGGAGGGTTATTTTCTACCACCCCCTTCCCCACTATCCCCTCCAGATGCCAGGGAGAACCAAATGAGGAAACCAGTGTTGAACAAAAAACAATAATAAGGAAGGGTGGTTGGTGTTCAAATTACTTTCAATTCTACGAGTGTTTTTTTATGGTTCTTCCTTCTGCTGAACCCCGGAGTAAAGCCGGAACAACAAGACTGTTTGGAATTGAATTTTCCAATGCTACATATTTTATTGGTGATTGTGGTATTACAAACTTATAAATTATGTTATTTCACAAGGAGCAGCACTTTATACCTTTTTTAATTTTAATTTTCAATAAAGAATGTCTTCAAGTTGATTTTAAATGGCATTTCTGTTGATATCAGGATAGCTGAAACTGGACCAACGTGTTTTTTCAAGTGTCTTAGATAATTGGACATAACTCTTGAACCAGACCCCCCAAATTACACCAACTAAAAATATCATGAAAGCTTAAACATTCCTGAAAAAGAGTCAATTAACTGCCAGTTAAGATGAACTTAAGATTTTGGCAAAAAATTCAATCTTTGATTGTATAATTTTTTTTGAGACAGTCTGTAGAGTAGAAGTTACTGAAGAGAAGACAAACCTTTGCCTGCCATTGTTCATGTTTATGTAAATGTAAATGAGCTTAAGGGTCTCCAGTTCCTACCTGTTTCTTAACTCACGACATTCTATAGCCAAGGCATTTCAAATCGATACAGTATGCCAGGACGAATTATCGTCAGAACACTTCGCTGTGGCTTAGCTCAAAATGTTTCTAAAAAGGCATGGTACTAATAAGTAATAATAAAAAAAATAATAGTCCAGTTTATATGGCGCTCTACAGCGAACACATCGCCTTACAAAGCATATATGCTTTTTGTTTAAAAAAAGATTGAAAACCATGGCCGGATGTGGTCGCATCCTGGTTTGATCTTTCATCAACGTTTTTTAGGACATTCACAGTATTGGTGGTATTCATAATATCAAGCACAGGCTTATATACTACATCCTGTAATCAATTCTTGCCAGCCTACTGTGGCTGCCCCCGACTTGGGACGGCGGTGTTGGGTGGAGCGCTTTGGTCCCTCTCCAGTTGCAATAACTTGCATGCCATTGTTTGGTTGTTTTCTTTTCTTCATTTACATATGTGAAGCGCATACAATATTTGTTTGTGAAGCTAAGAACAGTAGATGCGAGGTGACGAGCAACAACGTGCCGAGTCAATTCCCCTACTTTACCTTACAGTTCTTTAGAATGGAAACCATAATATAGGGCTTGCAAGCTGCAACACTCCGAAGAGAAAGCAAGCTCAATTCAAGGCATGACTGGTAACAGGAAACTATCTTGTTGTGATGCTGCCATTGCAACTACAAACTTCTTGTTGTTTCTTGTGAGCCACCGCTGTACTATGATACTGGGCCATTCTTGATACAGAGTCGAGTGCCTTCTGGATCTCCTTATTTGTCAGCACAAGGAATTTGCGGCTTCTCGTGCTTCTTTGATAGCTTTTGATAAGGTCTTCATATTTGCACTTCTTTCGGTGGTTTGCCTGTGCCATATTCTCTTCTGCCGGTACAGCCAGCTTAAAGGTGCAACGAGAGATTTCACATAACAGGTGTCCCTAAAAATGTGAAAAATCTAATTTTTGCACAATGCAAAGCTTTCTATCAGAAATTTCCCCATGCAAAAGGATTAAGCTGAAAAATGTTTCTTTGGAACAAATATTGTGAAATTTCTAATTTTGTATAGGAGCAAATACAAAATTCAGCCTATGTTTTATATTGAAATTAAGGAAATAAAAATCGCATTTTGTTTTAACTTTCAAGGCATTTCTGTAACCAAAGACAAGGTAAGAAATCTATTGGGGGTCTTATCTATATGAAATCACTACATATGACACAATATATTTGTACCCTAAATCTCTCGTTGCACCTTTAATGACAATACCTTCTTTCCTTGCAGGAGAATAGTAGTACAGAAATCATAAAAGCATAATCTACCATCTAATAAATATGATGAAATAAACTTTTAACAGTCGCTTAGACGTGTACCTGTACTTGGCATGTGGAATTCATCACTTGTTCATAGACCAATCGAACAAAGGATTTCGCGTACAAGTATACGAATCGTTTTCTGAGGTCTAACCATCCCTATTGATGGCATTAAATGAAACGTCGCCAAATCTGGCAAGATTTTTAGCATCAGAAGAAGATCGGACTTTATGTCCAGTATACATTTTACAAACAAGTAGAACTCGGTTTTTTTCTTGAAGAAAACTATTTGTGGATTTGTTATATGAGAATAGTGGAATAAGTAGTAACTCAGAGATTTCTTGAGGATGGCACCCCCAATTTTTTGATCAAAACGTGTTTTGTATACACATAATGATTGTCCACATTTTAATCACTGTGTGAAATAGCTAAGTTCAAGTCGATGTCCTTCATATAGCAAATCGTTTACTTTTGAAATTTTTCATTTTAAAACAAAAATTCTAGCCATGGCAAGGCGTTTTTTTAATGTCCAGAGAACGTCCTCCTTCATTTACAATCATGGATCCGAAGAAGTTGAAGGTATTGACAACTTCGATGTACTCATCAGCATGTAAAGCATGATCCTGGGTTCCTCCGCATATCGTTTAATACCTTTGTCTTCTTGACATTGAGGAACAGTCAAACTCCTCACTACATTGCTTAACTCTGTGAATCAGATCTTGGGGTTCAGCAGCTGTTCTAGCAATCAAGATCGTGTCATATGCATAGCGTAGATTGGTTAGTTGGCGGCCTTCAATTGATATCCCTCCTACAAAACCATCCAGAGTTTGCGGCATGATGTATTCAGCATAAATGTTGAACAGATATGGTGAAAGCATACACTTTTGCCTCACTCCTTGACCGATTGAGAACCAATCACTATCTCCACGCTCTGTTCTCACTGTTGCTTCCTGACCTTGGTACAGTGCTCTGATCATTTCAATCAGATGAAAAGAGAAACCCATCTCATTCATTATTCCACAGTTTCTGGTGTTGAACACTATCTATCTATCTAGCGGCCGCAGCCGAGATGCTGGTCAATGTAGTTAGAGAGGCGACGACCTCTGTTTGGGCATGGTAACCTCCAACATGTGATGTATGAGACTACTTGATCAATCGCATGTTGACAGTGACCGCGTGGCAAATCGAGCTCGGCGTTGGGCAACAGAAGATGAGATTGGAGGGATATCTCCATACATCTGTGCTTTTGGTCATGTGCTCATGTCAGGATATGTTTTGTACTCGAATTTATTTATGCCTGGTGTATGTGTCATCCAGTATATCCTGATGCTCTTTCTTCGTGATCCAGGTCTCAGATCCATATAACAGGATACTCTCTACAAAGGCTCTAAAGAATCAGCTTGGTTGAATTGGAGAGACCAGATTTCTATAAATGGTTTAGTTTATTGCAGGCATTCCAGCTTGTCCTTTGCGTAACAGGATGTTTTTCTTGCTGTCGGCAAACATAGGACCCCATGTACTGAAGTCCCTGACCTTTTTTAGTTGAGTACCGTCTGTAGTGCAGATAGATAGGTTGGTGATTATCTTCCTCGTTGACGATCATATATTCCGTCTTCTTGCCATTTAGATGTAGGCCGACTTTGTCCGCAGTAGGCTTAAGTGAATGTTAGTCCTTGCACCACATATCAGATTGGCTGTTAGAGCTAGATCATCTGCATAGTCAAGGTCTGTGTGATGCTGACTTGGTGGCGTTTAGACGCTTGGAGTTGACTGTGAGAGTACCACTTGTTGGTTTCTTATGCATACTCTGTTTGAGGATCTAATCAACCACGATTACAAGAGCAAGAGTATCTCCTTGGAGAATTCCCAGATGGTTACGAACTCCTTTGTGGGCCCATCCTTGGTCTGCACAAAGCAAGATGGTTATCATACATTATGGCAATGCTTTGCCAGTCTCATATAGGATACCGTATTTGGTAAGAATATGCAGCATTACATCCCTGTTTGACACTGTCAAAAGCCTTAGAGAAGTTTACAAACACAATTGAACACAGTCAATACTTTGAATAATCTACGAAATAGAGAAACACGGCTGACAAATTCCTTGTATTCTTCCATCAGACTTCTCAAATTTCTAATTTGATAGCGCGTTCCTCTCCCCTTCCAAATTCCTGCTTGTTTATGATTCTCTCAGCAATGATATGCAATAAGACTTTACTTTAAGAGCATTTTAACTTCACTTAGAGAATATCAGAGCTGTTCGTTCTCACATTCCAGCTGCTATCCCCCTCCTCTCCCTACCTCATCTTCTTGTGAAGCATAGAGGCTTGGGAGCTGGTCTGCTTGTTAGCACTGTACATTTAAAATCATAGCCTGGGGTTTTTTGTGAATCCACTCTCTCATCCTCAATTTTTACCCTCTGATTAAAAATCAGATTGATCTCTTCTGATTTGTCGCTGGATTGTTTGTGTAAGTCCTGGTATTCTGTCTTTGCGTCTTCAGGTATCTAGTCCTTTTTCCTTAATTTTCCTCATTTCATCGGATAGGTTGAACACCTCACTAAAGTAACCAGTGCTTGTGTTCTGCTTTTGCGCTTTGGGACAGTTTCTTCGGCTGTTTCCAACACTGCTTCTTGATTCCTTGCACAACTCCGCAGGTCTCGGCTCCTGGTGATCAATTCCAGCAGACATTGGAATTTGTTCTTAACTTCAACTCTATAGTCATCACTTATCTTGCTGACAGCTTTCTCGTTTTTCTTCATTCCAGTTTGCACTTATAATCTGTGGTCAGAAGGACAGTCTGCCCCTGGATAAGTCCTTCACATAACAACCTGGCTCGCCCTTCTCTGATTACAATGTAATCAATGTGATTCCTATGGTCCTGGTGGTATCCCGTATATAGATCGTCTAGGGAGTTCTTAAAGAGGGTGTTAAGAATCATCAGTTTTGTTTTCTTGGCAGAAATCAATCAGTGTTTTTCCCCTTTCGTTCTGCCTCTCCTTATCCATAGTTACCCATCACACATTTGTTGGTGCTTTGGTCCTCCAACTTCCGCATTAAAGTCGCCGGTGATAACTATGATGTCTCGCTTATTGATGTTTTCAGATACCCGGATGTGGATGCCGAAGCTTTAATAAAGAGACAAACTAATCACCAATCCGCTCTTAACCTTAACATCTTATAAATCTATCCACCAACTACCCTCTGGTTTTTAATTTAGATTAAATTGTTGGTGCTGCGGTAAAAAGTGTTTCCACACTTCACTGCCATCATATACTTAAATGAGACACTGGCACATTTGAAAATATTGCGCCCTCAAGATTTTTCAAAATCGATATTTTTGCATGTTTAATGCTTTTAATCCAAAGCCCCCACCCGAAATGATAAGGACCATCAGCTTCCTTATGTTAAACAGAACTATTTTATAATTTAAACGCGCCGGCGACGCTAAATTCACAGACCGACGAAAATGGCGTTTTAAAAACACAAGAACCGCACGCCGTATGCATGTGTTTCCCACGCTATGCCCACTGTTTGATCGGTCTATAACCTTGTGGTTGTGAGTACGAGTCAAAAATATTCAGGTATATACACATTTGTTGATTAAAGTTATGGAAAACTTAAAAGTTGGCCTATCACTAATACCTCATATTGTAGTTAGTCCTCATAGAATGTCCCTTCTTTTTTGGTATGTGATTTTGTATGTGTAAATATATCTCTGTTATAGCGGGCCATGTTGGAGGCGTCCGTATCAGGATCACGCGCCCCGGAAAGCACCTAGCTGCACAAATCCTGACACCCCACAATGCCATTACCAATGACTTGTGGAATACGAGCAAACAAAAATATCTCTATTCTTCCAATGGGGTCCAGAATATCAATTTGAGAGCAAATTGAAGAAATTCATATTTTGTGAAAATTTGCCAGTGCCACCCCCACCCCCACTCTTTAACGAGTTGAATGGCGTCCTCCGTGATGTGTAGCTATATAGACGACACAACATTTAAACAAGTTACGATGTTTATAATGAAGTGGCAAAGAGGTATTATTTCATGAGATTATATTAACCATAGAAGCGAGGTCAACAAAATTGATATTATTGAGTTTTCAACTCACCTGTATTGATTACTAGTGAGATCAAGTTCTTCTTATATATATACTCTGAAAATATTGCTGATTAATTACTAAAGAATGTTAGCCTCTAACTAGTGCTATGGTTTCACTCGATTCTTTTCCATATATTTAAAGGTGCAACGAGAGATTTCCCCAAAAAGCATTTAGAAATTCGACCTTTGACCCTGAATGACCTTGAGTGACCCCTGAATGTCCCCCATTGATTGTATGGAACAGTCGAGTTCATCAACTGTGCTAGAAAGAAGGTAGACGTTTCATATAGAAGTCCCATTGATGCAAATGAGGTATTGCCATTCATTCCGTCAAGCGCAACTGCACAAAATCATACAGCACTTGACGGAATCAATTGTAATACCTCATTTGCATCAATGGGACTTCTATATGAAACGTCTACCAGAAAGAAACCGTACAGAAGAAAAGCACAGTCGAGTTTGTCGACTGTGCAATAATAATAATGATAATAATAATAATACTAATAATAACAGAACGCAATATCTATATTTTGGAGTACATAACAATTACTCTTTATCTTTACCCTCACTAACATCATGGTTAATGGGCACGATAACTGTTAAGCCCACTGATCTCTATACAATGGATTGGAAACCCGCGCTTCGTAATTGAGGCACTGACGGGCATATTGGTAATCCAAAAAGAACCCAAGCAGGTGGTTAAGAGCCTGTCATTTACACAAAACGTGTTCTCATTGAAATGTGGATAAGCGACATAACAGACTACAGAATCAAGCCAATCCAGTGACAGTGAGCTCATTGTATTTGAAGTTGAGCGCGTATGGGATGGCATGTCTCTAAAACGGGCACCTGAGATTCAACTTCTGTTAAACAGGTGTCTCTGGAATGATATTGTGTTCGGTAGACCAAGATGTCCACCGGTTGCTTCATTCATCTAACATACAATTACTGTTGTGTAGCCAATCCATTGTATAGAGATCAGTGTTAAGCCAGAGGGTGTATTGAGTCAATCCCACAATGTTCCAGTTTGGGGAAATTTCACCTCAATAAGGTCTTGTGATCCCACAAAAATCCTATTCCTAACACATAAAAACCCTGACTTTTACACTCATTTTAGCCAACAAATCATTAAGCAATAACACCAATTTTGTATTAAGAAACGCTCCCAATTTTCAAAATTTGAGATTTTCGCACAGTTGTGTTGGTAATTGTTTAGTAAACTGTACCTATAATTTGTCATTAAAAATACTCACTCGATCGCCACAATTCATGCACTATCAAAACTTATTAAAGGAGCTATTCAATTAGCTGCGGTCGCGTAATCGATAAATGAGACCCAAGTCGCGTGCCATTGATACCACCTGTTGAGTTCGTGTCTGTGGTCCCCGGATTAGCATTCAAAATTAACCGAGATGTGCGCAAGGTAATGCGGTCACGATACTTGTGAATCGATACTGCTGGAGACAGTTTCCCGACAGATTCGTACAGTCTCGGCGGGCTACTCCCTACCTAGTGTTAATTCCAGGAGCCCTGTGCAATTCACGTTCTGTGGACAAGTTGGTTGGCAGGGCTGTCCAGCTAGGGGGTGGTAAGCTGAAAAGTCCTCAAGTTTTGAGTTTAGCATTATCTTTTAACCAAGTGCGCTCTAAACCCCGAGACAGAGCCGAGACTGGGGTACAGTCTAGGCCAGATAAGACCAGAAGCAACCTAATAAGCACAAAATCCGATATTTTAGTCATTACTGTCCACATGGACACTTACTGGAACATGTAATTGAATGGAGAGTCCTAACTTTGAAGACTACCGTTTTCTTCCTTTTCTGTCTTCTTGTATGCGATTGTGTCTTCCATATCAGTGAAGAATAGACGCTGAGTGGGATTGAAAGGACACCTGTGGGAAGAATGTAACCTAAATTAAAAAGGAAAAATTTAAGAAATCGAAAAAGTTCACTCTTACAAATTTTAATCTGGGAATCATTCGCGAAAATCCTGTCACAACACATTTTTGCTTTTAGACTTGGACAATACTCCAACTGTCTGTGATGTACGAAATTTTTGTGCACGAATACATTTCTGGGATGATTACATGGTAAGATTTTGTGGTTTACCTCGAGCAACCCTTTTCACCGACTTAGTCGTACAAATTCATCCAACTGGTCCTCTCTCTCGAATGATTTGGTTCAGTTTAGTTATTTTGTCAAGTTCGCGTATTTTGAAATGAAAGGTAGAAAACAGAGATGGCAAAAAGTTTACCTTTAGCTTAGACAAGGGATTCGAAACTCATGTTATCATAAGATAAACGATATCAACAATAACGTTTTATGAAGATTTATTCGGAGGAAAACGGATTTGTCCACTGCAGAGAATGGGTTAAATGGCCCATTGGTCTCGGTCATTGTTTCGCTACTTTGCATAGAGCCCAGCCACCGTTCATTCACGTCATGTTGGCTTCCGGCTCCGTTGACCAATGGGCGTTGGCATTTCTCCCGGGCTTTGGCGTTTTCCGCCATCCGTCGTCACATAGCATCAGATCTGCGTATACGTAGGAGAAGGTCATGGTTTTAGTTACTTGACAATAAATTGTTTTGCAAAAGGAAATTGTCCTTGGCTGATGATTAAGTCTTTATGGATACTTGATCTGTAAGACTATTGGCAAGGCTTCAACTGTGTTCCTATCTTCCTTCTGTATGCTATAATTAGTATATTAGCCATTCAATTTTTTTTTTTTTTTTTTTTTACGAAATTTTTGTGCACGAATACATTTCTGGGATGATTACATGGTAAGATTTTGTGGTTTACCTCGAGCAACCCTTTTCACCGACTTAGTCGTACAAATTCATCCAACTGGTCCTCTCTCTCGAATGATTTGGTTCAGTTTAGTTATTTTGTCAAGTTCGCGTATTTTGAAATGAAAGGTAGAAAACAGAGATGGCAAAAAGTTTACCTTTAGCTTAGACAAGGGATTCGAAACTCATGTTATCATAAGATAAACGATATCAACAAAGTGTATATTTTATGACATTTTAATGATACATACCGTTTCCATAATTTCATATTTCCAAGCTAGTCCATGAGTTGCCATCACCAGCTTTTCGGTTCGTTGTACCCAATTGGAGATTTATCACCTTGAAGGGGATGTCCTCCTGGCTAGAATTAGGCATGTTTCCGCCCCGAAAAGCTGCACGTTAGCCTGTCCTGCCCATTTCAAAATGGCCACCATTTTTTTATGGAATACCACCATTATAATTTCATTAGAGATAGAAATTTCATCCTTGACTACACGTAATCAAGTTTATAACTTCCGAAGGGGGTTTAAATATGTAGATGACCAAGATGGCCGCCGCAAGGAGGCATGTTTTGCTAAATGAACTTTTGAGACAATGGCACATTTGAAAATAGTGTGCCCTCACGATTTTTTAAAATTGATATTTTTGCATGGTTGTAAAGATTTTATATACATTAGCCCTCGCCTGAATGTTTAAGACCAAACCAGCGCCCTTATGGGTAAACAGAACGATTTTTATAATAAATGTCGCCGGCGACATTTATTCAGCAGACGACGTAAATGGCGTTTAACACAAGAAACCACACGCCCGAGCCTGATTCTCATGGCATGAACCCTGTTTGACCGGTTTATGACCTTTTTGGTTTTAATGTCAACGAGTACGAGTCTATGATATTCATGTAATAGACAGATTTGTTGATCAAAGTTACGGAAAACTTAATTGGCCTACAAATCACCTGGATGTCTTTAGCATCTGTTTTGGGGTATGTTATTTTTATATGTAAAATATATTTCTATTCTTCCAATGGCCTAGACTATCATTTGCGATCAATTTAAAGAAATTTCGTATTTTGTGAAAATGTGCCAGTGCCGCTTTAAAATGGCAAAACTGTTGAGATAAGAACCTGTGTGATATTTTGGGTGTTCCAAAAAAATAATAGCATTTATATTTTGCGCACAGGTTCGTTTTTAATGATGGCGGTGATAACATTTGATCGAGGGTGTACGCAAATCATGAAGAAAAGCAGCCCTACCCATCTTTTCGACGTTATAAAACAGCACTTTCTAAAAATGACCCTAAACCATTTCAAAGCTGTAAAAAAAATATTAACGTCAGATTTGGATACTCCAAAGGACCTATGACAGGACATACAGTCCGCCTACCTTCGGACTTGGACACTAATTCTTAAGGACGTATAGTCCACGTAGAATTTGGACAATAATTCCCTTAGGACTGATTGTCCACCTCTGACCGAACACCAATTCCTAAGGAATAATAACACTTATCAAATTGATTGCTTCAAGAATTTGTTATGTGCAAAACACAATTACACAATGGCAATAACGATTCACTCAATGTCCTTAATAAGTTACAATCTTACAGAAATGTCCACTCTGACGTGGTGACTAATAGAGAGGTCTTTCACCTCACTCATGCATAACCTATAACAAAAGGTGTTAGTTCCGTAGTATTCGTCATTCAGATCAATTTAATACCCGACTTCAAAGTACTTGTGCTATTCAAAGTGTGACCCATACTTTTATGCATACATATCCAACATGCATGTCGTTCTTTAGATTTAGAAAGTCTCCAGAAATTTGAAATGGACTTTACCATTCCCGGCAAGATGGCCGCTAATCCGAAGGTGGAAGACCTCTATGGCAAAATCAAAGGAAGCTCTGCAGTTCAATGATGATATGTCCTCACAGCGAAGACTCCAAAATGACAGCATGCAAAGTCATATAAATCCACTGTAGGCCCATGTAAATAAAGAAATACAATGAGATTTTAATCACAAAATGTAGGATGCTATAATAACATACATAAGTGTCGTCACCAACATACTTCAATTCCAAAATTTCCTTTGAATCCGACACGGAGACTAGATAGAAGACCCTTTTAATGTGAGCGTTATTGGGTGTATTACAAAAGCCCATAGAGTACTATACAAAATATTTTCCGGTAACCATAAACAAACCATATTTAGCTTGTAGCATAAAAATTGGAAGGAAGTCAATCAAATATTTCGCAGATGAGATGGGGAAAAATACAAGGTCTTTACCTTTACCTTTACCTGGGCCGTTGCATCCACTGTTGTATGTATCCCTTTTCAAGCAACTGCCATCTTCTACGGACTTGAGCATCTCTAGTCCATGTGATGCCCAGGTATGATGTCAAGTCATCCCTCCATCTTCTCTTCTGTCAGCCTCTTCTCCTTTATCCTGATCTTGGCTGCCAATCTGTCACACTCTTTGTCCATCTATTGGCTTGCATTCTCGACACATGCCCCGCCCATCTCCATTTTGCTTCATTTATTTGTCTAGTATGACTTTGGTTTTGCTTCTAATTTCGGTATTTCTGATTTTGTCTCTTAATTAGATGTGTAGCATTTGTCTCTCCATGGCTCTTTGCGTGGTAACAAGTTTCTGCTCAAACTCTTTGGTGGTGGAGCAGGTCTCTGCACCATAGGTGATAGGTGAACATATGAGTTCTTAGTGACATTGGTAGAGTTTTGTCACAGAGTATGTCACGATATCTGCCAAAGCAGCTTTAGGTCTAATAATACCAAAATCTCTGATTGAGGATCTGGATCTGGATTGGTACGTGGCGACGGACTCAGGAACAAATCCATGTAAAGCCACGGGAGAAGACGGAATGGCCACTTAAATAGCTGCTAAATTGTCGCGTTGCCTAATAAAGTTAGTTAACTGGGTTTTAAATGAGTTCATTGAATTGATTGAGATGATGCTATCTGGTTAACTATTCCAATCCTTACAAGTTCTGGGAACAAAAGAGTACTTGTGGGCAGAATGGCTGCGCAAGCTGAATACTGTGACCATGACGCCTTGTCTAGTATGGCTTGTTTTAACAGTGTGACTTGGGATGCTGATTCCCCCTGAGTATCTGCTTCATCATGATAGACCGATGCTTCGCGGCGTTGTTGCAAAGGAATCCCAACCCGGTCATTTAACATGGAAGACACACTGGCTTCTCTGTTTATTGCTAAAACAACGTGCAGCACGCTCTGCACCTCTCAAGCTTGTTGATATATTTTTTTTTAGTGCTTCGATAGGGGTCGCAGACTGCTGACGCATACTCCAGGTGCGGCCGAACTAATGCCAGATAAGCTGGTGTTCTTTGCTGCTATGGAGCACTTTCTAAGGTTCGTGTCTCAGCATGCCAAAATGTGGTTGGCGCTTCTTCACATATGATCATATGATAGTCCCATTTAAATTTATTCGAAAGATACACTCCAGATACTGGGTGAGGTCCACTGTACCAACGGGTTGTTGTTTAAGCCTTGTAGTTATTAAGGAACATTTGCTTCTTATTACCCATATTCATAACATACACGTTTTGGCGTTGAATTCCATCTGCCAAGTAATGCCCCATTCATGAAGTTTGGTGATGTCATCCTGAGCTTATCACAGTCAGAATTGGAATTAACTGTTTTAAGCAGGATGCAATCGTCTGCAAAAAGACGGGTATTTCAGATTGAGGTTATCAGCATGTCATTTAATATAAGCAAAAATAGCAGAGGTCCTAAGACTTTCCCCTGGGATACTCCGGAGTCAAACAGTATCCCACTCAGAGCTGGAGCCATTAATCACCACTCTCTGTTTACGCGTGGTGTTAGGAGTTGGTGTTATCCATGTCAACAGCATTTCCACGTATATACCATACATGTGAAGGTTTATCTTCCAGACGGTTCATGCGGCACGGTGTCGAACGCCTTTGAAAGTCGAATATAGCAATGTTCGCACCGCTTTCCAGGCGTCGACCGCCTTAGCTCAGTCGTCAGCTGATAAGACAAGTTGAGTACCACAGGAGTGTTGTTTCCTGAATCCATGCTGTCTTGGAGTCAAGATGTTATGCTTTTCCAAGTGTCTACTGATGTGGGAATGAACTATATGCTCTAAGAGCTTACATGATATGGATGTTAATGACACTGGCCTGTAATTTGAGGGAGCAGATTTGTCTCCTTTCTTGTAGAGAGCAGAAATATTAGCAAAGAGCCAATCTTCAGGAAGATCTCCAGAATCCAGGGACTGTTGAAAAATTTGGGCTAGAACAGGAGCAATCTCCTCAGCAGCTTCTTTCAATCCGGGCTTTCAATATCTTGGGACTTATGTCATCTGGTCCGCAGGATCGGGTAGTGTTCTTTAATTGTTCCTCGACAACTTGTCATTTTAAATAGGTTTTTTTTAGAGTAAACGAAACTGTCAACAAAACACAATTAGCTTTAGACTGTGGCGAGATTCAGTGACACAAAACCAGGTTCTATTATATCTTTACCAAGAGCAAATATGCCAGTTAGTTACTTTTAATTAACTAACTAATAAGTAAGTAAGTAATAGGTCTCAATGTGCTTAAAGGTGGGCGACCCGATCATGATGCAAATTTTTATGATGTTTTATCCTTCACGTGGAAGCATATAACCAAAAACATCCGATTACAAATTTTTAGTTAAATCGGCCCAACCATTTGGATAGTAGGAGCAAAAATGTGTACTAAATTGGCCCATAGACAGTGTGTGTTAGTAAATGTGGTATACCACACTTTCAAGACGTTTTTGATTATAAAATCAAAAGGAAACATTTTCAGGACCTAAAATTTCACTGGAATAATGCGGAAAACATGAACTTTCTTCATTTTGATGGAGTAAAGTGGGAGGTCATGGAGGTTGTCAATCGGGTCACCCACCTTTAAAAGCACATTGAGACCTATTATGGTCATAAATATTTCCAAATAGATCGCATCACGATGTATTGCTAAATGAAATTGAGACCTTAATAACATTTAATTACAAAGGAGGAACCATTTTCTTCATGGGCGTAGGGATGTTTACGATGACTTAGACAGGTCAAAAATAACAAATAAATGGAAAGGGAAATTGATGAACATTCTCGGAGACTGTGTTTCTACTTGCTATCAAATACGCTCATTATTTCAGCATAGGATGGTCGAAACGAACCTTTGAATTAAATGCAAAACAACAACTGCAATCTAGGCAGAACAAAACCTAATAGCATTTTGTTTTAGTGCACGTAATAAAAATATTCAGGAATATTTCTAAAATAAGGCTGGTTAAAAAGCAGCTGGTCAATCTCTCTAATATAATGTCCGCTTCACTAAGTTCACACCAGTAATAGCTCACACCTTAACATTATTGGATATGGCAATGGAGTCCCTTACATATCATTGTTTTTAATTTTAAGCGTTTAAAGTTTTTCATAATGGTTAAAATAGGTCGCTGTAATTGCCACCAGTGTGGAAGTAATTAATTGTAAGGTCACAGTTGGTGAACATACTACCAGTTGCGCTCTTCATCGTCGTCTGGCATTTGTACATACGAGTGCAGAGGAAATATGGCGGGAAGAAATAAAACTCTGTTTCTTACGTTTATAATTGCTATCGTTTTGCTGTTTATTATGGTGAGTTAATTTAAGTAAGAGACTTATTTTACTTTAAAGTCCTGAAAATATTGTAAGAATATCAAATACGCTTAAAGATTATCAATATCACTCAATGCAACGGAAGCTGGTACTACATTATAAAGTGTGCGTGCTTAGCAACGAGTTCTTTGAATCATTACTTTGAATTGAAAATGCAACAAAAAATTTGCTGCACGTTTTTGATATACGGATCGACTAACTCGTGGAACTCGGTTGTGTGTGTGTGTGTTTTCTTTCTTTCTTTTTTTCTTTTAGAAATGGTAACAACAATCCTAATGATGTCTACGCATGATCACAACATACACGATCGAGCGACAATTATGTTCAGCACAGCACAGCTTTAATTGCTTATCAAACGAGAAAGTGCATTTTTAACGACATTCGCTAAATGAGCTTTACGGACCACATCTCGAAATACGTTGAATTTCATCAGTTTCATTATTTCATGAGAAAACAAAGACATTCAAAGAACATCAACCTAAAGATAAAAATGCTAATTTAAATTTATCCAATTTTGTTCGATATGTTTTAATATCTGTTTTATTATTATTTTACATAAATTATTAACCGCTATTCCAAATGATCATAGCGCTGGACAGTGAAACATTAAACTATCTTGTTCAGAATACATGAAAGTAAACATTGTAAAAAATATCAAAATCAGCAAATGCAATACAATATTTAAAATGCACAGAATAATTTAAAAAATAAATAATACGACACCAGGGCAACATTATACCTATGGGAATAAGTGAATCGTCAGGATTTTTGTAAACACGTTTACAGTAAATGCGGGTAGAAAGGGATTTCTAGAGACCCGGTCCAACATAACATCTATCGGTCCTCTACCAACCCTGGCTTGATAGCTCTGTTGGAAAGAGCGTCGTGCTGGCAGTACTAACGTACGCTGGCCATCTCCAGGGGAAAATATACAGTTAATCGACACCTGCTTTAGAATATTGAAAACAAGGCGATAATCTGCAACACATTTTATCAAGAGTAGGCACACTATTGCTTCACGAAATTGGGAAGCTCCATTCTACTAAAAGATTCGTTTACAAGTGCCTTAAACATATAACAACACACCGTACTAACATTGTCGACCGATAACCAAATTGGCACTGTACCGCTCACTGACTTATTTCAAAAGCCCAGAATAGTGTTTTTAATGTTCTGATTACTAACGGGCTTGCAGCTATCAAATGGTGGAATGCCTTTGTCAATGATACCATTAAAATTTTTACCTGATTCATTCTGGAATCGCCGACAAGGTCGAGTCTTATTTTTGCAACCTTATTTATAATAAAATTGGTGAGCAAATGAATTTCTTAATTCAGAAATTGAATCACAATTCGGTAATTAGTCACAATATTGTTTAGTAGTCTGTTGAATATGGAATACAAGCTGTCCCAAAAAACTTAAACACTCGGGACAAAAGCATTTTGTAAAAACCTAAAGTTCGTCAAAAACGAGAGTGCAAATTTGGAGTGGTCCAATTTGCATTGGTTGCATTTGTAAGATTGCGGAAACATGATTTTGTAACATACTCAAAATTGCGTTATTGATTGGCTATTGGACCTACTGAAGACATTGATAATCGCTTTGGAATCCATTATTGTCAATACAATGTAAACACTGTCTTTATCAGCAATACTTTGTGTTTTTAAAATAATAATCAGCCCATTCACTTTCATTAGAAGACTTAGCCTTATCAAATCGCTCAAAATTACACAGAAGGATAGAACCAAACCAAAATAAACCAAAACAGCAAGACACCTCCTTATTGAATTCCCAAGAAAATCTATCATTCTGTAGACTAAACAACCAAAAAAAAAAAAAAACTTCTGACAATAGGCCTACATGGACTAGTAAAACAGGTGGAATTGGAAATAAAGACAAAGGAGCAGGCCAAACAGACCCATAACGGACCATGGCAAGAACGCAAGCAAAATTTTCTCACCCATTTCATTTAACTTTCACAGTATTTTGAAAGGAAAGAAGTACACTCACGTAGGACTAACCCTGTTTTAAACCCAGGTCTAAAGTTAGACTCCCTTTTAGAATACCAGCCTATATGTTTAAAAGATATTGATCTGACAGGTGGAATAACATCTCAACTGTATGTAGCAGTCATAGTCAGCAACTCACATACCATGCATACCATTGTTTTGTTGTTTTCTATAGGCATGTTTAAAAGATATTGATCTGACAGGTGCTATGTGGATTAACACCTCAACTGTATGTAGCAGTCATAGTTAGCAACTCACATTCCAGGCATACCATTGCTATTGTTGTTTTCTATAGACATGTTTAAGATTTTGATCTGACAGGTGCTAGGTGGATTAACACATCAACTGTATGTAGCAGTCATAGTCAGCAACTCACATACCAGGCATACCGTTGCTATTGTTGTTTTCTATAGACATGTTTAAAGCTATTAATCTGACAAGGTAGATTAATTCTTCGGTTGTATGTAGCAGATATGGGAGAATACCCCCAGTTTATTATTATGTACATTCTAGACATCAAAATTGTTTTCAAGGAAGTGACATTGATTATGGTATATGTTTATGTCAGTATGATTTTTTCTAGACTTCCATTAACTGTTACCTTTTTGTCTTTTACAGTTACACATTGTATTCTTGGAACAAGGACAGCCGCTCTCAACGCAAAAACATCTAATTTCTTCCGGTCTAAACCAAAATGTATTTATTTTTGCTTTAGATACCAATATTAGTAGATCAGAAAATAACACAGTCAAAGGAAATCAAACTCTAACGAGCATCCATAATCTCTTCCACTATCAATCGAAACAAAACATTACCAAATTGAAACCCACTAAGATAACCAACGCAACGTTATCGAGTTATAAAATCTTGAATCATATGGAAGAGATTGTTAAAGGCCGTTTAATACACATAGCCATCGAGTCCAGAGATGAGAACAATGAGGCAGTGTTAACAGGTGGAGACTTTTGGCAGGCCGTTATGGAATCACGAGATAAAAATGCCAGTACCTCTGCAAGAATAGTCGATTATGGAAATGGAACATACAGTGCGTATTTCTACGCAGCATGGACCGGCTTTGCAAAAATACGAGTGATCTTGGTACATCCTAGTAAGGCAGTTTATTTTCTACGTGAGACCTTTTGGAACAAAGGACCTAAGATATTCTGGAATGGCGTTTTTGACATCAATGGGGGATCGACAGAGAACACAACTTTGTGCTGCATACATTTGCAGAACATACAAACTGAATTTAAATGCATCTACCCTGCAAGACACGCGTTAGGAGATTATGTATTTGGGTGTAAACCTCTTTCTAATAAAAGCTGTCCCCCTCTTAAGACGATATGGATGAATGCCAAAAACACAGACTCAGCCTCCTTAAAAGTGGCTGGAAAGGACCGTCAGCTGTTTGAAAGGTAATACTGACCTTGAGATTTAATTGTTTTGAACATCTAACCAAGTTTTTACGTGTATGTGTATGCATGGAGTAAAGGAGTAAGAATTGATCTACACCTGGCACAAAAAGTATCTCGGCATGTTTTTCGATCAGTATTGTGCCAAAGTCAGACCATTTTGAAAGTTTTCGAAATATACATTTTGTTTCCTAGGTCTTGCTCTTTCATTTAGCACCTCGCTTGTAAAAAAGCGTGCAAAAATGGCTGAGATAGAGCGCCCGAAAGACGCAAACCCCCCAAACTAAAAGTTGCAGTTTTTGGATTTTTCAATGGTCACTGTGTGGTATCAACGCAATAATACGTGTGTCTTGATTTGCCAGAGGTTTTCCGCTGAATTAGCGAGAAAGCTACGTGCAATATTGACTGTGGTACACGTGTTTCGTGGCCCAGTACACTGCCAATGCCCATTGAAAATCCAAAAACGCAACTTTTCGTTTTTGGGGGTTTGCGTCTTTCGGGCGTCTAATCTGCACCATTTCTGCAACGATTTTTGATGCAAGCCATGTATTAAATGAAGAGCAAGATCTAGGCAACAAAAATGTATATTTCGAGAACTTTCAAAATGGTCTGACTTTGGCACAATACTGATCTTAAAACATGCCTATACTTTTTGTGCCAGGTGTAGTGATTGATAGAAAAATTGCACACGTCTGCTTTTATAGTTTATTCCCTTTGTTCCTCTTTCAATTAGACCAGCTACAGACATATTCCGTAATACGGGACATAAGCACATGTCCAGAAAGTACAAACTCTTAACAGTCAGTTACAGTACTGAAATGGATATTTTTGGGACGTGAATTTAGCAGCTAAAACAAATTTTACACCACGAGTATTATAATAGTCGCTTAGAAAGTCCTATTTCTGGGGGGGGTCATTTTACAGTCTTTTTTCATTTTCAATCAAAAGACAGATTGTTTTAACATTTAAGTAGATATGGAGGCATGAAAAATATGGTTTTTTTTCAAACTCTATTTGTTATATTTGGTGTCAACCTTGGCAACACGTGTATAATGGTTAAAAAGGCATCGGTCCGCTCCGTGTTTTTGGAAAGTGGTAACAATGGCATTTAATGATTGAAGATTCATTCACTGTACTACATCCTGTCTCAAATGGTACAGTCGAAAACATAAGTAATTAGTTTTGTGCATCACTTAAAGAAAAGAGACCAGGCTTTCAAGACCAGGCTTTCCAATACTTTTGTTTCATCTCATTATTTTGTTTCAAGTTTCAATCAATATATAACTCCAGTTTACTGCGGAACACAAAATCAAAGCTTGTGCAACTTTCTGTTGAGTGAAAACGGTAAAGAATTAGATCAACAACTTATTTACTTTTCAACAGATTTGAAATTCTTAAAAGGGATTAACTTCATAAAGCAACTGTAAGCGAAACCAGTTACGTATGGTGGAAATCATCTTCAGGAAGTTCTGGCTTTAAGATAAGTTTATAACATTCGACATACTTTGTTTGTTATAAGAGATCATGAGCGTACAACCGGAGGAGAGAGTTTTATGGTCCTTAAGTATCATGAAACGCAAAGTTCCGACGGACCCCTGCTAATTTACTTCCAATTCACATTTTGTTTGATTCAACATATGTAATGCACATAGATAGTGGAATAGTTTAAACCATTTCTTGGATTTGGAGTGGTTTATTTTAATTTGCAATTATTTAAATCATGGGCATGATTTTAACAGATACAAATTTTTTTAAATAAATTCAATGCTCCATTTCATTTGACGTGCAATAAATAATTTGTATTTTGTTTATTATTTTATGAATTTATCATTGAACTGATTACTTTGACTATTAAACTTGTGTCGAGAAACTAGACTTCCTTATATACTTTAAGCTGTGGTTTGTTTCTTTTGCAAGTTGCAATTTTCTCTGAGCTTCAAGACACAATGGTTAGAACTGCGCGAAACAAACTCTGCCACTCTCCCATGCCTAAAATTGGCAAAATCGATTTTGCGTGTATCGTCACTAAATTATATATCTGATTGACCATAGCAAATAAGATGAAACAACACTAACAGGGTGTCCCCGAATGATTAGTACCCATCATGACCCAAAATGTTTTATTTTTTTCCATAGAAAATCAATCAATATTAGGTAAGTTCGGGTTTAATAATCCAACTTCTTATACTGTACCTTTCATAAGAATTTGAATCATAAAAATCGGACTAACCACAGTGAAAACACTTAATTGTGTTAGAGATGCTGATTCCTCCGTTGGGCTAAGTGAAAAAAAGGTATGTGTAGCTTTTACCCTCTTCCTGGCAGCTTTTTACAACCTGCTTTAGTCCCTTCGGGAAATGTATTAGCACTCAAAACGTGTGATTGTGGTACCAATATAGAGCTGTGGTCCGACTTTTTTTCCTTCGATTCCAAAATGAGTCTCATATGCCCAGTACGACGTCACTGATGTCATAAACCTCGCTAGACAGTAAAGCTCAGTGGCCATACCAAGCATAGGCCTATTATATACTCTTTTGGTACTTTCTGCAGAGTAAAGCTAAAACCTCTGTAATGTATATAAAAGCTTCTTTTGCCATTATGTTAGAGTGCCAAAACCAGCTTAAAATCTGATAGTCCTAATATTTTTGGTGCAAAAATTGCATTTTCGCCTATTGTGCCACTTGTTGTTGTGTCTGAAATTGACATTTTTTGGCTGCTAATGGTCTTTATTGACGTCACGTGTATGCCATAAAGGGTATGCTGGTAACTTAATCTTGGTATAAAAGGGAAAGAAAATGATCATAGCTATCTATTGGTACCAAAATCAAAATGTATCAAGTGCTTATTAAGAGATTTGCCGAAGGAGTCATAATGTGGATGCAAAAAAGGATTGGTAAGCGGGGATAACACACACATACATTTTTTTCACTTAGCCCAAAGGTTGACTCATTCACCTCTAACCAAATTAAGTGTATTTTCCACTTTGTTAGGTCCGATTTTTATGATTCAAAATTCGTATGAAAGGTTACAGTAAAATAAAGTTGGGATATAAACCACTTACCTAATTTTATTGATTGCTATTGAAAAATAAACATTTTTGGTACGATGGGTACTATCATTCTGGGACACCCTGTATTAAAAACCGTCTTTGTTCTTTAATATTATTTTCCAATAAGAATTACTTATTTAGAAATTTTCATATTCAATGTACCACGTTTTTTGAACAGGCTGTATAAATGTGAAATACCTGGTTTGAAAAGGGCTCCCATGAAATATAGCCTGGATGAAACATCAATTTATTGCTGCTGATTAATTTGGTCTATTTCGAACTGATAAAAGCCATTAGTTAATATTTTTGTTCATCATGGTGGAAAAAAACAATCTGTTCGCTTTTCAGCCCGCATGAAAATCATGGACCCCAACCTATCTTTTGTAATGGTCTTGAAAGTATCAGAAACGCAAAGTCCGACGGACACCTTGATAATTTACTTCCAAGTCAACATTTTTATTTATTTCAACAATTATTAATAATGCACTAGAAGATGGAATATTTTAAAAAAAAAAAAACAAACCATTTCTTTGTGATTTGGAGTGTTATTTTAAATTGCAATTTATTAAATTGGCATGATTTTAACCGATACCAATGTTTTAAATACTTCAATGCTCCATTTCATTGAACGTGCAATAATATTTTGTATTTGTTTTATTATTAGAATTTATCATTGAACTGATTATGTTGACTATAACTTGTGTCGATAAAACTAGAACTTCCTTAATCTACTTTAAGCTGTGTTTTGTTTCTTTTGTCAAGTGCAATTTTCTCTGATCCCTTTCAGACCTCATGGTATAACGCGCGAAACAACTCTGACAACTCTGCCCTGGCATCAAAGTGGCCTAAAATCGGCTTTGGTGTATCGTGCACTAAATTAATATCTTCTGAATTGACGCAGAGCAAATAAGGATGAAACCACAAGGTGTCCAGAATGATTAGTACCCATCATAATCCCCCAAATGTTTTATTTTTTTCATAGAAATCAATAATATTAGGTAGTTTTGGTTAATAGCCACCTTCTTATCTGTAAACTTTCATACAAGTTGGAATCATAAAAATCGCTACCAAAGTGAAAATACACTCAATGGTGTTAGAGATGCTGATTCCATCCTTTTGGCTAAGTGAAAAAAATGTAATGGTGTACTTTTACCCTCTTTCTGGCAAGCTTTTAAACAGGAAACCACATCTTTAGTCCCTTCGGATCGTTATTAAGCACCAAAAGGTTGTGTGTAACCAATAGAGAGTGTGGTCCTACTTTTTCCTTCGATTTCCAAAATTATACTAAGATGCCCAGTACGTCAAAATGATGTCATTAACCTCGCTAGACAGTAAAGCTCAATGGTTGCCACACAAGCATAGGCCTATTATATACTATTTGGTCCTTGCTGCAGGTAAAGCAATAAAACCCTCTGTATGTAAATAAAGCTTTCTTTGCCATGTTTAGAGCCAACAGCTTAAAATCTGATGTCCTAATAATTTTGTGTCAAAATTGAATTTCGCCTATTGTGTCCCTGTGGTTTTCTTTTCTAAATTGACAATTTTTGCGCCTATGGTCTTTATTGACGTCACTGTGATTCCATAAAGGGGTTGCTGGTACTATCTTGTATAAGGGAAAGAGAATGATCATAGCTATCTATTGGTACCAAAATCAAAAGTACAGTGCTTAGTAAGAGATTTGCGACGGAGGATAAGGGATGCCAAAAGGCTTGGTAGTCGAGGATAACAGCCACACAGACCTTTTTTTTCACTTTAGCCCAAAGGATTTTGAATCAGCACCTCGACACATTAAGTGTATTTTCACTTTGGTTTAGTCCGATTTTTATGATTCAAAATTCTTATGAAAGTTACAGGATAATTATAAGTTTGATATAAACCAACTTACCTAATGTTCATGATTTTGCATGTAAAAAAATAAACTTTTGGGTATCGATGGTACTAATCATTTGGTACACCCTGTATAAAAAAACCCGTCCTTTGTTCTTTAATATTCTTCCAAGTACAATGACTTATTTAAGAATTTCAATATGCACCTGACCCACGTTTTTGAGACAAGCTGTATAATGGGAAATACCTGGTTTGGAAAAGGGCTCCATGAAAATATAGGCCTGGATGAAAACTCAATTTATATTGCTTCTGTGATTAATTTGTCTAGTTCGAACTGATAAAAGCCTTAGTTCCTCCCCATTTTGGTTCATCAGGAGTTGGACAAAAACCTTCTGTTCGCTTTTTCTCAGCCCCAGAAAATCATATGCATCCTATCTTTTGTAACAAAACTCACTAAGGCGAGTTACCACCCCTGTAATTTTCGTTCTGAACTCCGATTCCTATAAATTTGGGTACCAGACATGAATAGATAAAAGTTTTCTTCTTCCCATTGGAATCAAACAAAGAAATACCAACATCCAATTATAACGTCACTATGACTTCATAAATTGGGGAAATTACAAAAAATTGATATAGTATGGAAAGTTATATTTTGCCATTTTAACTGCTCAAACACATTATTTAGAGCACTAAAATCATGTAGACAAAACCGCGTGACAATCGATCTTCCTAACGTGTTGTGGTGAAAAAATGTAGTTTTTCCCTATTCCCCACTGTACTAATCAAATGGACGTTTTGCTGCATGCGAACTCAGCATTTTGGTACTCATTTTTTGGTATAAAGTGTTAACTAGATTTACAAAAAAATCACACAGGTATCTCTAATATATGAAAATCTCATTTTTGCACAGGTGTACAGCTTTCGATCAAAAACGTATCCCGCTCTGAAAGGATTAAGCTGAAAGTTTTTGGTACAAAAAATTGGTAATGTCGAATTGTCCTATAGGAGCAATACAAAATTCACTCCTACGTTTTTCTTATTTGAAATAATAACATATCAAATCATCTTTTGTTTCATTTAATTTTTCTGGTAACCAAATAAAGGTAGGGGATCATGTCTAATCTATATGAAATCACTATATATCGCAGAAAATATGTATGACTTGAATCTCTCGTTGAACCTTTAATATGGAAAGATTACCATAGCTATCTATTTGTACAAATCAAGTGTCTGTGCTTCATTGTTGGCGTACGAGGCTTTGTAATGTCTCTCACGAAAAAAAGGGGGTGCACCGCGATCTCTATCATCACTTTTGTGATCACCTGTATCTTACCTATATCGTCGCTGGGTGGTTTATTTTTGGATGAAAAAGGAGCGGAAATGTTCAGATTGACAAGTAACATTAACTCTATTGGCCCAAAAAATGGGGGTGGTGGGTTACAGGCGGGAAAACCTAAGAGGGAATGGTAACCCCCACTTCGGTAGACCAGGGTAATAGCCTTTACTCCACTGGTCAATGCCAATTTATAAACATTGTGATGTATTTAAAGACACCCAGATGGATCCACTGCTCCAAATGTTTTAAAAAATGTACTGGATGAGTCAACTTAAAAAGAAGAATCCTTTTAGTGATAAATGTAAATAGTTCTTTTTTCTAAATTAAAAAATTTAAAATGCAAAAGTTATAAAATTGACAGCAAAGAACACAGCAGTGTTTGAAAGATATCATCGACATTTTAAGAGACCTTGTCACATTTGAAAAATGTGCGCCCCCTAGATTTTTTCAAATTGATCTTTTTGCATGGTATAAACTTTTATATACAAGTATGCCCTCACCTGACATTATTTAAACCCAAATCAGCGCGCTTATTGGGTAAGCACCGGCGCATTAATCAGCAGACGACGCGGAAATGCGTGTAACACAAGAAAACACGGCCATAGTTGATTCTCAGGCATGCATCTGTTTGATTACCTGTTCTGTGATTTTTTGTGGTTTTAATATCACTGAGTACGAGTCTATGATATTCATGTAGGACAAACGAAAAGTAGCCTACCAATACATGGATAATCTTTAGCCCTCTTATTCATTTCCCTTCTTCTGCTTTTGGGTACGTAGTTTATGTGTAAAAATATCTCTATTCTTCTAATGGCCTAACGTAATCCTTACGGAGCAAATGACGAAATTTCATTATTTCTGAAAATGTGCCGTGCCGCTTTAATTGTGTGTTACAGTATATACGAAAAGCAAAACAAAGGTTTTTTTCCTTATTTTAAATTTTAAGGTTCATTTTAACCCCTCCAACCCAATATTCCCCCTTAAATGCTTGCTTGACAAAGAGGGAAACAAGGTCAGTCCCATTGAATACTTGGTATCTAAGCTTAATCAATCAAACATTCCTCGTTTAATCGTTACGGGCCATCAAGATTCACCATTTTTTATGAAAATTTGACCCTTGTAACTGACATTTACCCTTTTCATTGATTCTTTGCCGTGTTTTATGCCTGGTAAACGAACCAGATTTAAATCGTAGTCGTACAAACTAAACCTTTTTGAATCATTTGTGGTTAGGCCAATACGTGGTATAAAAGCCTTCAGTTGATTGGAATTCATTTAAAAATTTGACCATTCTGTGTACTCTTTTCTAGATCCCTCCCTCCTTAAGGCCACCAGTTGTGGCACTTAAGAATCAGTTTCAGAGTCCCTGTCAGGAGCGTCTACATTATTAGTTTGTGTTTGCAAATCATATTGGTTCAATTACAAGTGGACTATTTCTACCACCCACTAACTGTTTTTAAGCCTCTATACAAGGCCTAAGATTATTGATCAGGCTTAACGAAGGAGGGGTTAACCCGTAAGTGTATTAAGCCAGCCATCTGAAGTAACCTTTATTGGTACCACGGGGGGGGGGGGCAAGAGGCATTTATACCACAGGGCTACCCTCATACTATGACATACACCAAAAGGTATGATGGCCATTCCGTATGGGTAGATTAAGCGAGCTAGGGGCTCTGCAAATATTATACCAGGGGGTCAAAATTGAAAAAAGTGTCCAATGTTGTTGATTGCATACCATAATTTCGTATGATCGCAAGGATTAAAAAAATGTCTAGTTGTGTGCAATCTCTGACTCCCCTATGGAGTTATAAGCTTAAACCGTTATGTAGGTCAAGTTCATTAGCATTCTACAAGGGTAAATACTTAAAAACGCTTCAATTTCAGTGGACTGTCTCATTTTATTGTAATGTATCACATTAAAATGGTATATAGTTTGACAATGTACATGTATAGTTACCAATAACCCAAATAACCCCAGCCCCTATAGGGGTAGGGGTAGTACTATGAGGTGCGAACTTTTAATTTCACATTGCAGATGGCCCAAACTATTCCCTTAATTTTAATTGGTAATAACATTATAAACAATATGAGACCATTCCACTGAAATTGTAGCCGGGTTTAGTATTTGACCCCTGTAGGAAGTAAATTTACCCTTTGACTACAATCCGTTTTCAGCTTAAATCCTTAAGGGTAGTCAAGATATCACAACTATACATTTTTTAATCCTTGCGATCATACGAACCTTTTGGTATCAATTCAACACATTTGGACCACTTTTCAAGTGACCCCTTATAATCTTTTTCGAGCCCCCCCTAGCTCGCTAAGCTACCCCTACAGAATTGCCATCATACTTTTCGGTATTCATAGTATGAGGTCCCTGTATAATGCCTCTTTGCCCCCCCCCCCCTCCCCCCCCAGGTGGTACCGACACATGCCTGGCTCCCCCACTATAAATGGGGTGACCTTCGATGCCGCATATTATTACCTATGATCTCAAGTTTTCGGAAACTATGTCATTCACTCAGGTGGCCATAGTAACGCGAAGGCCTGGATTGGCAAACACGTTAACGACCAGACAACTGCTTTGCAGCGGCACGGCCCATTTTTCACAAAAGATGAAATTTCTCAATTTGCTCTCAATTAAAGTCTAGGCCATTGAAGAACAGGATATCTTTTAACCATCAAACTAACATCCCCAAACCGATAGGGACATTGATATGATGATACAGACATCAGTATTTGTAGGACAACTATTTTAAGTTTTCCATAACTTTTAATCAACAAATGTGTAATATTACATATTTGACTCTGTACTCACTGATATTAAAACCACAAAAAGTTCTAGACCATCAAAGTGGGCAAGCGGGGAAACATCATACGGCGTGCGTGGTCTTGTGTTAACAACGTCATGTTCGTCGTCGGCTGAATTTAGCGTCGCCGGCGGACGTAAATTATAAAAATCGTTCTGTTTACCCATAAGGAAGCTGATTTGGTCTTACCATTTCGGGTGAGAGCTTTTGTATAGACAGCCCTTACAACCCTGCAAAATATCGATTGAAAAATCCTTGAGGGCGCACCTTTTGTCAACGTCCAGTGTCTCTTTAAACGAAAGCTCGCGCTCGCACCATACTGGGTGGACGCTATTGAAACAATATTCACAACCATTGAGCCGGATATTTGATCTGTTGCCATTGTAACAGTGGCTCGACCACTCAGGTCAATTTTTGAAACTTTCAATTTTGGAAAACTCAAATCGAAATCGGCTAATGGTTTTTGTAGACATATGTACTTAATATCTCTGACCATTTGCATGACCAGCATGTTTCGTTTTCTAGGTTGTTTGTTTCCAGTCCCGCGCTGGGTATTTTAACGGGGAAAATATATACAGGCCGATAAACATTCCGTTAAAATGACATTAATTCATACCAAATTTAATATTAGTCATGCAGAATGGTGTAGGATATCAAACCTATTGTGCATTTGGGGTGAAAAGTACCAAATTTTGGCACAGATTTTGCTCTTGATATCTGACTAAATCTGGGTCTAGGGGGCCAAAAATATTTCCTTCCCAAGATGGGCCGCCAAATGTCACAATTTGCCGTCACTGTTTAAAATTTCATGTTTTACTGCTTCCTATCTTTAATAATATGATCCAATTAACTCATTTGTTTGTGTTTCGTGCCATTTTAGAACAACTACCCTGAATGACACTCTCCACTGGTAATTCTCTGTTGGTACATTGCTTAAATTGATCCAAATGGCAAAAATCCAAAATGGCGCATTTGAAAGCATATCATTTGATTATCCAGAATTGAATGTTTATCTTGATCTTGTTATGATTCCCCTAAGGTTGTTCTTGAACCATGTGTCTTAAAGATAACCTTCCCAGCACCTTAAGAGTACAACCAATAAGACTTGAATCCAAACTGGGCAGCGAAATCAAAATGGCGGCTAATTTGTCACTTAACCTTATCCCTTGCTTATCAAAATGAATGTTTTTCTGCTCTCTTGATATACCTCCTTCAAGTAAGAATTCACTCAACTACTTAAGAGAGGGAACCAATTAAGGTCTTTTTTTAATGATATATGTATGAGACAAGATGGCTGCCAAACCTTGCATGGCCACTACTTTTGAAGTACACTTACCATGCCTGTATGATTTCCTCGTCTACTGAATGTTTTTTTTCATTAAAATAACATACCCCCCTATTTTATTTAGTATTTTTGGTGTGTGGTTATAATACACAGCTGCAAAATGTACATCCAGTGGTGGTAGAATTGCTGATTCTTGCCAAAAAAAAAAAAAACAGCAATCGGTCCAAAAATCACAGGGCACATGACAAATGTTAACTGAAAGCTTGATTTCCCATTGCTCTAACCTACGTGAGATTTGTTTAACTGATTTCAGGGCAACGAATCCTATTACGTGCAATTTAAAATGATGCCAAATACCACCACCAAAAGATGAGTTTGATCCTGCAGAAGTACTTTGGGTGCCGTACGGTATCAATGTCTTACTTAATACTTTCCATGAAAATTCCTGCCATCGGGAGACCAGTTTGGAAGTGCTCTATGTGTGACAAACAACCCCGTTGTAGAAGCAAGCCAGCCTCAATATCTGCTGACACCATCGAATTCCTCAAAACACCATGGAGCTCGGCTCTGTCATAGTTACATTAGTTTACAAGCCTCCATCAGTAGATTTCAAAGCACCCTCAATTCAATTTCGCGAATTCCACTACCCCATGGGGCACAATGAAGCCAATAAAGACAGTCAACATCTACTTCACAATCACGACCCTAAACTGCCGCTATCATTTTAAGATTGGCCCATTGGAAGAAGAGTTTCATCCTGATCTGAAAACATCTCTAACCTGAATCCTATTCCACTAACTCTCAATCATGATGCAGTCGTAAGACCAACAAAAGTGCCCTTTTAATAAGTGGCACTTTAACTACATAGCGTGAAGGAGGGTTTGCTGCTCCAAAAATCCATAACTATAAAAAAAAGTTACCCCAACCGTGAATAAGCTGTGCCCGAGTTCATACCAAGAGGCGTAGAACGGAATACGGTCCTTTCTAAGGAATGTGCTAAAGGATATCAATGGGCATCCCCCATGTTTGAAGCCGAGACCCTTTCTCAGTTAAACAACTGCTAGGTGAGGAAGTTTCGAAGATGAACGGTCAAACCAGGCACCTTAATTGAATCCACCGATATGTACCCTAACAGCAAGAAAGATGGTCTACCATCCGAAATCTTCGAGTCGAAGGTATCAACAAACCTCCACAGCAGCCAAAATTTTACAACACCTAACCAGTTGAAATTTTTTTTTTAAACTACTAGTTTTCCAGTAAAAGACAAGGAGGAATATGTAAATCTTTCCCCTGGATTAGCCAGCGCACACAAGGTTGAAAACAAACCTTGTCGCGCTGGCCGGATTCGAACCGGCTACCTCCGTATTAACTAGCACTCTAGGAAGCATGGACACCTTTCGAACCTAACCCTATTGATTATATCTATCGCTCTCCTAGACCAACCCAAGTCTTCATAGCTCATTGGTTAGAGCGCCGTGTGCAAAATCATTCAGACCCAGATATGTACTTTCCCATCTACGCCACCGTGACGCCAAACGTCGCTTAAATGAACCTGGCTGGAAGACCCCTGATCACTTGTTGAGTTTCTGATTCTGCCTCTAGGATACCTTGGACCGTATCCTCTTATAAGACCCACATCATGAAAGACAGAGAGTAAAGTATGTTCACACGCAATAACATCTTGAAAACAAACTGGCACAAATGGGGTGCTCGCCCACTTACCATAAATCTACGGCACTTTTCAGTTTATGTTGCCGAGTATGGCTAACCCTGTAGGAAAGGTCAAACCCTGCCATAAACTTGATCCAGCATTAAAATCCTCCTGCCAGCTTATCACAGAATGCCACGGACAACTTTATGCATTCTAAAGAAGAGAAAGAAATTGCTCCACAACCATAAGTTTTAAGTAGCGAGCCTTTGCAGAGCGTACTGCAAATATCTCATGTTGCAACCCCTATGTCTGGACAGAGACCAGCTGCTAACCGCCTTAAAATCCCGAAGAGTTTCTTAAGCCAAGTCCAACCCCTTGACATCTCAAGGGATTTAAGAGGTTGCCTTTGGAAAGAAGGTTGCATCAACCAATTACATCTAATTGGTATTGAACCTGATGAGCATCACCCACCTGGAGCTGACTCAGGGCTGAATGGCGATGTCTCAACAATTCAGACAGCCGTATAATCCAATTTGCCTTGCAGAAGTGGGCTACCTGAAGCAGATCAGAACATTATGTCAAAAGCCAACAACATGGAAACATCTCTTGGTCTGCCAATTTTGGCTCACAATTCACATACAGGCCCCTTGCGAATTCATGTCTGTCCAATGTTGGAGCACATGCACAGACAAGGACCTTGGGGAATCCAGTGAAGCAGCCAAACTTGTACCCACAACCCTCTTCTATTTACATTACAGCCCACTTTCAGATTTTTTTGACCTGGCTATGTATGCTTTGATGCCTCTGGCAAGGGTTGTCCATACCCGACTGAAGCTGGCAAATTTTCCGAACCCCACCATTCAGCTGGATCGTAGCTCTGGACTCGCAGCAATGCTTTTCCCCAGCAACTGTCCTGCTTATATGCTGTTCGTTTGAGTGTTTTGTACAAGCGCATCTGAGGTAGGTGATGAACTCAAGGTCTTGTCGGTTGTCACGAGTCACAATCTTTCAATTGTTGGCATTAGTTCTTTCATGGTATCTTCTTAAGTAGGAGTTGCTTCCAAGGTTTGCAAATTTTTACAACATCGGAAGATTTTGGGGGGGGGGGGGGGGGGCCGGCTTCCCATTGGTGTTCTCCTTTCCTTCTTTCCTTTGTGCAAACCGCTGAAGTGTGAAACAAATCAGCAGAGACAAGAGTTCTCTGGTCCTAGGGTCTGGCAATAGTCTGTGCTGTTGTTAATCTGCATTCCTTCCGCGGTTCAAATGCTAGAATTCAGTGAGGTTGGACTGGCTGACAAGGCTACAGCAATCAAACGTCTGTGTCACAGTACGCAGCATGACCCTTGGTATCCTTGCGCAGCCACATTGGCTTCATGAAGTAGAGCCTGCTTCTTCCTGTGTGCATGGAGATGTAGTTAGATTGTTTTAGTTATCTGATTATTACAAATAAACCATCATCCCCCGACAGTACAACTACCGCTAGCTAGAGTCTTAATCTATAGGGATGCCGGCATAGATTGGAGGTTCTACAGTTTATCAGAAATAACAAAATGATGAACGAATGAGTAAATGAATGACTGAAACAATCCAAAATACTTTGGTAATTTTTTAAAAGTATGGCCTCACTCACATTACCACACCGTTTTCTGGTATTTGGTCCCATTGTAAACATGAATTAATAACTCCGTCTTAAATACTAACAAAGTGACATTAGAGGCTATTTTGATATGATTAAGTCTTAGAAATTACACTGGACGCACCAGTGCCACATAAAATGTTACCTTGTAGAATGGCAATAGGACCTGGTTGAGTACAACTTGACAAGAAAAATCAGCAAGTACATTAATTCATGTATTAAATTTTATAGTGGCAGCCATTTTGAACAGGGCAAACCATATTGTTTTGTGATACACACCACAAAAGTGTAAAATGTTTAACCATAATACCAAACCAATTATGTTTTAGAATGTTGATTAAATCTTTCATTTTCCATGACCATATAAATCAATACTACCTTTAACTTAAACCTATCAAAGTTACTGTGCTGCCCATTTTAATTTGCAACAGCCATTTTGATTATGGCAGCCATTTTGATATCATGTACATTGACATTTACAACAATAAAATGTAGGTTTAGATATGTTGAGGGCCCAAGTTTTAGAAAATCAACGAAACCCATGGTTTGCATTGTAAACTACAAAATAAGCAGCTTTTTCCTGTGAGCGGCAGCCATTTTGAATTTAGGCCCCAGTGTGTGACCGCCATTTTGAAATAAACTACGATTTTGGTGAAATAACAGAAATATTGATTTAAAAAGTTAAACCAAGTCTTATCTGACCTATGTAATAAAGTTTACAACCACATATTTGTAATAATTAATGCCTTTTATAGGGTGGCGGCCATTTTGAAAATGGCGGCCATATTGGAAGGAAATTAATTTGGCCCCTAGACCAGATTTGTTTAGCATATCAATAGCTACCTCTGTGCCAAATTTGGTACTTTTCACCCAAAATGCACAATACTTTCACCATTCTGCATGACTATATTGTTTTATTTTCAGTTGTATACTGATTTACTAGTATAAGTAATTTTCAAAGAATCAAAAATTTATGCGTTCGTTCTCGTGTAATTCACTTTAAAGTAAATTTTACTCAATATTACAGGGTGAGGGAAGAATAAAATACACGAGAAATTCCACAACTTGTTATTTTAATGGCATCAATTTGTTGCAAAAAATATAAAAATGATTATGCAACATATTTTAGCTGAAGCAATCTAGCCAATTCTATACTCATTGCCTTTTTTCAAAAAAAATCCTTTAATACCGCCACTTGAACATTTTTACCCATAAAAGTATAGGAAATCGCACATTTTTAGCAACTTTTGCATACACCTTATTGATAAAACAGGTAGTTATAATGATACTGCACTATCCTTATTAGGACTGATATTAATGTATTTTATACGTTTTTATTTGTATTTCACAGCCGATACTTCAATCAAGTATTACGCCTCGGGCCACCCAACTTTTACATAAGTATATCAAGTTTTATGTTATATTTTGCGCGCGGGTTGCAAACTCCGAAACACTCAAATAAAATACAATAGCCAAAAACTCGTAGTTGCCTTAATCAAAACTTACATTAAATCAAATATGACACCTCTGTGACCTTTGGTAATGGGGTCAAACATCATTCTTGAAACCTTCCACAAGCCAAGGTATAATAAAGTAATTCATTGTTTCGTAATTGAGTGAAGCAGTCATTGCTTTATTAACAAGTTATGATTCAAGTAAAGAACCCGTAAAGCGAGCTCAAATGATTGCGGTTTCTTGTTGTGCACTTTATTTTTCATTCCTATTTTCGAGGCGGTGAAACAGCGTGTATTTTCATACCAATGTAGAGGTCCATTCATACTTCACTGCGCTAAAAACCATCTCTGGCTCAACGCAGCAGCAACACAAATGAATGGACCATGAGGCTAATTGTTTTTACGTCCAGATGCAAAAAAAAATATCTCTATTTTTGCGATCTTTTAATTTTATGAAGAATTCATTATATAAACTTGGCGGTCACTCGGCTTTCGCGATTACCCGGTTTTCTTGCCCAGCTGGATGACCTCTACATGACCTTTTACCTCGGATTGTTCTATACTCAGATCAGCCGTCCTTTTGACCAAATTTGGTGGTCATATGACATTTCTATGCAAATTGACCTCTAGATGACCTTTCATCTTTTGGGTCACTCTGAAATCCTGATAGCAAACGTCAGACTGGTATTCCCTACCTACATGCCAAATATCAGCTCCATAGGCCAAAGGGCAACGAAACGCATAGCCGGACAGACAGATCTCATTTTAGTAGAATAGAAGTAGCTGAATCTCTTCTTTAAAAATCTGTCGTGAAGGTCAAATGTCAAGGAGTATAAGCAAATGGCGAAAATGAGATCGTACCATTGAAATTCAAAACTAATGTAATTCTAAGTGACTGCGAACGCGTGAGATGCGTATTGTAGGGTAAGGAGGATATACCAAATATTTTTCAATTTTCGTATTTCAGCATAATTTCAGAACAATGGCACGTAGTTAATATGGTTCGGTCATAGAAAAATACATAAAGGGTATATGGATACGATAAACCATTTAACAAATGTATGGCAGAGAATTGAAATATGGCAGAGAATTGAAGGAAATTATACCCGATAATTCTTAATGTTTAACACAAACAAACAACTAAAATGGCGGTGTTTTAACCTGAGTTTTCCGATCACTTCTGTTTGTGTGCTTGAGGTTATAGTCAGAGAGGACGTTCATGTGACCGTACAGTTGAGTATATACACAATCTTTTTGCTGAAAATGATAGATTACGGTGTGTAGAATAAGAATCTGCCGGGTGCCACCTGGGCATCCTTGGGCGTTTTGAGAAATCCAAGATGGCGTCGCCATAAATGGTAATTATCTATTCAACCCTATATTATCAAACTATGGAGTTACTAGATATACTATAGGATCCAATGAACAAGTGTATGGCACTTGTAACATTAAGTCATACTTCAAATTCAAAATGGAAGCCAAATCCAATAATTTTAAAATATGCTCTATAAGAGCAAATACCTGCGATAAAAATAGAAATGAAGTACTTAGGTTATGTTATGCGGCATCGAAGGTCACCCCGTGTTTAAAATTGTAACATGACGTCAATCAATATGGCAGGCAAAAACGTGAACATCTTCCAAAATACTTGACACAAATGAATAAGTATTACAGCCTTCAAATCGAAATCAATGTGTCAATGACATTAGAAATGTACCTTTGATCCTAACCAATGTACAGCATATATTTCAATTTGTTTTAAATGCGCCAAAATCGAAATAAAACTAATATGGTGCAAAGTTGTCAAAATACCATAGGAATTACATTTTTCACATATATTGCACTTAATTTATAATTTGACACATTTTTATTTATCGGGATTACCTGGTATCACTTGGTTATGATCATAGGTACATTTCTAATTGTTTCATTGACACAATAATTTATACTTGAAGGTAATATTTAGAAATTTGTGTCAAGTATTGTTTGAAGATATTCACGTTTTTGGCTGCCATATTGATTGACGTCATGTTACAACTTTAAAAGTATCAAAAATACATTTATTGTGTCTGACAACATAATCTAAGTACTTCATGTGTAGGTATTTGCTGTTATAGGGCATACTTTAAATTATTAGATTTGGCTTCCATTTTGAATTTGAAGTATGACTCAATGTAACAAGTGCCATGCACTTGTTCATTGGGTCCTATAGTATATTTATTAACTCCATAGTTGATAGTATAGGGTCGAATAGATATTTATCATCTATGACAACGCCATCTTAGATTTGTCAAAACGCCCAAGGGTGCCAAGGTGGCACCCGGCAGATTCTAATTATACAGACCCTTATCTATCACTTTCAGCAAAAAAATTGTGTATATACTCAACTTTATGGTAAGGCCATAACTTGGACCATATCTCTCCGACTATTAGATGAACAGCCTTGTTGATAGCTCTCATGTCCTTCAGCAAAACACGTTGGCCGATATGAGTATCTTCACCTTTTAATACGGGTATAAGAGCTTATATGGATAATATGCAAAATCAGAGGGAAAATCGTTTTTTTAAAAAAAAAATTAAGGGCGATCCCTGAGTCTGCCTTCAAAATAATCTGTTGAAAAATACATGCTGTTTTAAAGGTTTCTACTCTAATGCTAGTTCATATCGTTTTTCTTTATTTTCTTTTAAGAACAAATAGAGGAATGAGGATATAAACAATTCTCCGGAAACTACCAGAAGTCTTGCAGATCTTCCCAATCAGCCACCAACAGAGATATAGTGGTTACTGGATGTGAAACGGTACCTGGATGCCATTCTTTATGCAGCAACCACCAGGGACTAAAAACGAGCCAAGTACAAAGTTGTCTTCGCGAATAAACATCTTCTATACTGGGCGATTCCACACTAGACAGTGGCCCGACACATACTGCCCACCTCGCAAACATAAGCCAATGTTTTAAAAAGGGAAAAACGATCTTGAGTATTTTTTTTTATTAGGTCATTACAATAAGGCCAACTGAACCTTAAACGGTACTTTAAGTTCCACCCCCCAGTCCATTACCGTTACCGAGCACCAGTTTGACTTATTCAAGACGAATTGATATTTTTAGACTTCAAAGTCCTATATGATCAATGTTCCAATCTCATTGTTGTTCCCAGTCCGTGGGCGCATTTCCCACAGTGGACACGTGATAGCTCTAACAGAGGCTAGTCAAACTGAAAGATGGTGTACATCGAGTGAAGACATCGGTGTGTCCGAGTGTCCCTATCGTATTGAAAGGACCTCATGTACGTGAACATAGCGAATCGTTAAGCGTATTTATGCAGTCAGTGATTATTTACTACGGCAAATAGGTTTTTTAATTGAAAGAAAAGAAATATTTAATGATAGTGGAGTTTGGTTTTTGGACGTTTGGGAGATGGAATCTAGCTTATCCTAGTTCTAAGAATGTACACATGCCTTCTGCTGTTGACAACCAAGGAATTAAGATGGTTTGAAAGGAATGTGTGCTAACAGATTTTAAATCGGGCTCACCCCAGCGCTCCTTCAATCCATGGGAAATAGAAGTGGTGTAATCCCCACGATCTTTGAGCAAGACGCGTGTCTTTTTGCAGAGGTTTCCGTTTTTTTTACGTCATTGTAAGATTAATTCAATACTTGCATTCTTAGGGATGATTATAAACAGAAATAGAGGTCGTAGATTATAAAACGATGCTAGTATGGCAAAAAAAATTTGTTTAAGTAGGTGGTAACCCACAAGCCAAAATGCGAACTGCGTTTCCAATCATTGAAATGCCCCAAATCACACAATGGTAGGTCAGAACAGTTTCAAACCATAGTTACTGTAAAAAAATTTAATTTTAGTTTATAAAACAAAAAATTCTGTAGTAAGAAAAGCAAATGCTTCAAGTTCATTTGAACAAAAGGTATAAGAGATGATACCTTTGAAAATATCTGTTTTTCATGCTTGTGTATACAGAAGAAGAAAAGAAATGGAATACAAAGCAATTGTTAAAAATATGGATTGTTCTATGTCCTTTACCTTTTTTGTGATAAGACATCGGAAAGTACAATGATATTGTATTGATTGTGATTGTAATTGGAAAACGAAAAACGACTGTTGGTTTACATCCGTTCAGACTTGTTGTAAGTATAACAAAACACGAGTCGTTTTCGTTTCGCTTTCTCGCTTTGCATTTACATTTAAAAAAAATAATTGCGAAAACCTTTTTGACAATCAATGGCCCCGCCCAGACCCACCCCCCTAATGTCCAAAGAATACAATGTGAATTGCGTTGTGTATCAATTTACATTATATCAAATAACGTTTTAATGTTTTAAAAGCAGACTTCTGCATTTTGTACCTTATTAATTAGAGAAAACACTCTCAAAACAACAGTTTTTGTGAATTAGAAAGAGGTAGCCACAAAAATCCAGAACTTACCTGCTCATGGTTATTTCATCATTACCAAATCAATATAATTTTTATACAGGGTTTGTTTGGGGCTTGTTAGCGTTAGGTTAGGTTATTAGGGTTTTAGATTGCCAGCCAAACTTACCAAATGGCTATTTGGCCGATTGTCTGTGTGGAATATCCACAGCCGCAGATCATGGATTCGAAAGTCACGTATAGATCTTTTTCGATATTGTTCCTTCGATCACTTTTGCTGATAATATGATGAATTCAGTGAAATTAATAAATTCATTCTAGAAGTTCTATTTTATCGGCATTGCCTAATAAAAAAGTAAGGAATCCAGCCTACTCTAAATTAAAAGGCGTAAGCTTGCAAGGCTCTGACAGATAATGCGAGCTCCCCCCCCCCCCAATTTCAATTTAAACGTCTACCGCTATACAACATTTTAATGCAACTTATGATTTCAACAAAGCGATAGCATTTACCGCTGTACGTTTCACTGCTTTTAATATTCTGTTTTTATACCCTTGCGTTCTATTCTAGCTTTTATCATCATGTAAAATAATCATCAAGTTGTCCGGCTGTGTGAAGTTTTTAGGAGTCTGAGTATGAAGCTTTATAATTAATTACTATCCATCGAGTCATTGTTTGGTATCAGTGTTGGCTGAGGTGCCAAATTAGCGACTCGCACGATTTCAACAAATAAATAACGGAGCGGCGGAGCTTTGAAAAGGCTCTAGTTTTCGCGTTACCCTCCCTCGGGACAACAAAACACAACCACCTTTATTGAAGGATAAATTATGATTTAAAGAAAATGGTGGTTTTGGGTTGAAATATTTGGTGGCAGGGATGATTTCTAGGCCGACATGCATTTTTTTTTTTTTTTGGCTGCAAATAAGCGAATTATATTTTTTGTATTTTTGTAAAGTAAAAAATATTACAAGCTTATTTTTATGGTATCCTTTTTGTTATTGTATAGGTTCATTACGTTGGCATTAAAGGGTTTCAGGGTCATCTCGTTGTGGTGACATGTGATAAAAAGGATGTTTTTTTAGGAAAACAAGTGATTTGGGGACTTAAAATTCTAGACCCTTTATATATGTATAAAACAGACATCTATAATATCAATTCAGAAATTGATAGTATGCATCATGATTAAAATTTGTTTTGCTAAGAACGGAATAGAAATCTTGATTTTTCTTAAGTTTTTAACTCAAAAAACGTGATTTTTTGACCCCCAAAATACCCTGCCCACCAAAGTTTTGACCGACAAACTATAATTTTTAAATTATGTATTACTATCTGTTCATATAGTTGGTGACCTTCCCTTAAAAGTAAATTGGACAGTCCCTAAACGAAATGGCCGTGCAGGAAAGCTTATGTGCTTGAGGTATGCAGTACACTCAGTTAGCAATGTGTACTGAGGTATGCAGTGTGCATAATGAGATATGGTACACTGTGTGAGGAATGTAGGGACAATGAACAGTGAGTGAGCTCTTTGTGAAGTAGATAATCCCCTATAGGATTAGTGCTTGTGTAGGATAGTTTATTGGAGTTCAGTGCAGATCATTTAGACATGCAGGGAAAGAAAAGAAAACATCTAGCCATTTGCCTCTGCCAAAAATGTATTTTTTTTTCAATTTGTAGGGTGGTTCTAGTCTGATACTCGGTTAATGGTAGCATAAAACAAAACTAGCCAGGGAAAGCATCCACTGGGACTTGCTGCGCATTTCTTCAGAAAGATATAACATTCACACGGTCCTTCTATACACTCAGAGCAATCTAGACTATGCTCAGGTTTGACGTTTGGCTTCAGGCTTACCAGTGAAAACTGACGTCATCTTAGTTTTCCATCGATGTATGAGTGCCATCCACTCAAGTAATGATTCTCCATTCAATGTTTCCCCTATAGACAAAGCTCGTGTAAGTTAATTTAGTTAATTTGTAAATATGTAAATGATACTTTTAAACAAAATTTATAGATATTTTCTTTGTTTTGGAATAAGAAAATGCTTCTAAAATGGTCAAAAAAAAGTTAATGAAATTCATGTGGAGATTAATGTTGGAAAGAAAGTAATGGTTTGAATCTGTTGGAAATATGCCATTACAGAATTGTTTATTAATACTCAAGATTGAGATAACCAAATCCAATGTTTGTGTCATCTCATTGGAAGATTAAATTGGTTTTATTTACCATACAATCATCATTTATTAACGGAGCAAAATAGCAGTTTAATAGGGAATTTGTATGAATGATGAAGATTATGAGCTGGGCGGGAAAGTATAGTAGAACACATGTTTTTGACTTACATAATTGTAATTCCAAAATTCGTAATTAGTAAAGGGTAGAAAAATTTAGGATACAGCCGTACTGGTTGGGGTTTCTATTTGTTGGAAAAGTTACACCTGTTCCAGTCCAACTACAAACGATTACTACTAGACCAAGTGTGGTGTTCCGGCTTCGACAAGGGCGTCGCCGACAAAAAATGGTCTACCTGGCCTGTAACCACATTAAGGACCAACATGGATGATCATTAAACTGCAAATTCAATCCTTGACCAGTAGACGCCAACGAACATATAGCCGTGATTAAAAGGTAAATTTTAAGGGTTCGAACTTTGGTGAGCGGCATGACACTCGGGGTACAAGGAACGATATTTTTTCGCGCGGGTTTCATTAGCAATTTAATTGATAATTATTAACACAGGAGAGGACCAATTATTCCCACAAGACTCCTGAATAAGTTCTTAGAATGTATTTATTTTTGTTTATAAATATCAATTTTTAACAAATCGGCTTTCCAAACTCGATATAAGGCAAATTTGTGATCATCCTGTCAACTTCCAGCAGAATTTCGCAATGTTTACATTTTTCAAGTACCTGCGAATGTGCATCTTATCAAAATGAATGACTCATTTTTAGCATGATGAGATAAAATTATTGGTATATTTCATCTTCTGATAGGATTTATCGATGGTAATGACCGTAGTTTGAAAACACGTTGTCAAAAATGATATTTGACAGATCAACTCTATACCTATAGAGTTGATCTATCGCTTCTTACACATGCCACCTGGTTAGCTCAGCTAGCAAGGGCGCTATTCAAGTAATGCGGCGAAAACGGGTTCGAGTCCAGTCAAGGGCATTATTTTTTAACACCTCGGTACGCTGGCCAGCTCCAGGAAAAGATTAAATATTGATGTTATACTGTTATTACTATCAATTTATTATTTTCCTGAACTCATTTGGGTGGGGTCTTAAGGAGTAGGCGAATTTTGCGTAGGGCCCTTTTCCCTAAGTTAAACTGCATGTTACGCCATCGCAGACTGAGCACCTTTACCGTTATTCCTTCACGAAAAAATCAATATGCACACAATTGCTAGTTGAATGGGGTTCATGGGCTTTATTCCGTATTGACTTAATTGATTTGTTTCACTAGAAAGCTTGGGGATTTCAATGCAGTCATCATTCAGTCATCATTACTTGTTTTTCTTATCTTTTAGAGTGCATTTCTTTCTGTAAAACGATACCATTTTCCAATATAATTACTAACAACTTAACCACCTATTTTTTCCTTCTGAAAGTTTCCAAGAGACACAAATAAAAGCTCGATTTTCTTCTAGCGTAAACAACATTTCTGCACGAGGTTCGTATCCGATTGCGTCATGCTTGCGTGTCATTGTCACGCATGCAAACACCTTTCAGGTCGAAAACACCAACATGCGATATTGCCACGGCGAGCATGTCATAATTCACGATTTTTTCAGACAAACTAATGTACATCAAGATCTAACTCTGCAGCATTTTTGTAGATGGCGAATTCTCATGGGCCTAAATATGTTCTTTTTTGTTGTTCGTGACTCTGACTTTCGCCCATTTTGGTACGTATTTTCGGCGTGTTTAGCTTTAATTTTCTGGCACGGAATTCAAATATCTCCACCAATTTCTACTGGTAATCAAAATTTCAATATCATTTCGAATTTTAAATTTTTCTTCGAGGACTCGCACTCGCAAATCTGAGCGCTTGGATTTAAAATTTTGTGACGTCATATCGGGGGTCACGTCCTGTAAAAATTACCGGAAGTAATGCCACTGGCGTTCATACTGTTACCGAGTGCACTTGGGTTGTTTTTGAGTACTCTTTGAATTTGTTTAAATTTTGTCGAGGGCACATGTTTTCGGACCACTGTATTCAGAGTTGCAGATGTGCTACAACAGGGTTTAACTTTGTAACTCTGCATACAGTGTCTGACCCCATCTGTCCTCCTCATAAGTATTGTTTATGTATTTTGATATGAATTCCAACTGATGTACATGTCAATTCAGATTTGACCAAGGAACAGATACAATAGGTGAAGAGAGTGTTGGGTAATTACTCAAGTGTCCTGACTGATTTACCTGGTACTACTCATTTGGGGCGTCATGACATCAAGGTAACAGACGATACTCCTATTTGTAGCAAACCGTATGCCATCCCACATGCTTTACGGGAAACCATAAGAGATGAGATTAAGGAGATGTAATAGAATCATCTGATAGCCCATATGCATATCCACTTGTGGTTGTTAAGAAACCTGACGGTAGAAACAGAGTGTGCTGTGACACTCGAAAAGTTAATGCTATCACTGTTTTTGATGCAGAACCCATACCTTCACCACAAGAAATCTTTGACAAGTTGGGAAACGCACAGTATTTTTCCAAACTCGACCTTAGTAAAGGTTACTGGCAGGTGCCACTCACGAAAAATGCAAAGAAGTATACAGCATTTCTGAGTCCTGATGATGGATTATTCAATTTCGGAAGATGCCATTTGGCCTTGTCAATTCTGCTCAAATCAACTTATGATGCGTTTAAGAAACGCCAACTTGACAGCAAATCCTTCAAAATGTTTCTTTGGTTTTGAACGTATTGAGTTTCTTGGACATGTTGTGAGTAGAGGTTTCATACAACCTGTCCCCGACAAACTTGAGACTATTAAGAATGCCCCACGACCAGTGACAAAAACTCAGTTGAAATCGTTTTTGGGCTTAGCTGGATTCTACAGACAGTACATTCCAAACTTTGGCGCCATTGCAGCACCGTTGACTGACAAAACAAAATCTGGGGAACCAAACAAAATTAAGTGGAGTGCAAATCAGGAGCAAGCTTTTCAGTCACTCAAGAGCTTGTTGGGAAAATCGGCGATTCTGCACCTACCGGATTTTGATCGCCAGTTTATCTTGCGCACTGATGCAAGCGAGAATGCGATTGGAGCAGTTGTGTTTCAGGATTTTGATGGAATCAAATTTCCCATTGTATATCTTAGCAAGAAGCTCGACAAATCTCAAAGGAGATATTCAGTGATGGAGAAAGAATGTTTGGCTGTAGTGTGGGCAATTCTAAAACTTGAAGCGTATCTGTACGGACGAGAATTTGTCTTGGAGACTGATCACAAACCTTTGCTATGTATGACCCGCTCCAAAGTTGCAAACGGTAGAATATTTCGTTGGGCGTTGTCTCTTCAGCCGTACCGTTTTCGCATTGAGGCCATTAAGGGAAGTGAGAACATCGGAGCAGATTACATGAGCAGAATTGTTTTGGATGAATAGAGACAATGTCTATATTGTCCCTATTTGCATTTTGTGCAGCCATTTTATTATTTTAATAGGCATGTGAATTTGAATTTGTAAGGATTTGCTTAGTGTAATTCTTGAGGAATTGTAAGTCCATTTATTTTAAGTGGCATAGTCTGTGATTAAATTGTAGGACAATTTAGTTAAGGGGGACATAAGTGTCATATAGTTGATGACCATTCCCTTAAAAGTAAATTGGACAGTCCCTAACTTAACTGTGGCCTGCAGTAAGCTTTTGTGCTTGAGGTATGCAGCACACTCAGTTAGGCAATGTGTACGAGGATATGCGTGTGCATAATGAGATATGGTACACTGTGTGAGGAATGTAGGGACAATGAAAAGTGAGTGTAGCTCTTTTGTGAAGTAGATCTCCCTATTAGGGATATCTTGGTAGGATAGTTGTAGTGGAGTTCAGTGCAGATCCTATTTAGACATACAAGGGGAAAACATAGCGTCACCATTTTGCCTCTGCAAAATGTAGTGGAAATTGTCGGGGTGGCTTCCACAGCAGCCAACAAATCACGCTGTGCATGGATTACACCAGCATCAGTTCACGCACTAATGCCATTTGAAAACACGGACATTAGTTCGAATTCCCAAGAAAAAAACGAAAAGCGGGTAGGATTTTTTGTCAAAAATGGTTCCTTTAATACCACCTGAAACCGTTATATCAGAAAAACTTCTAACGGTCCGTATTTTTGTTTTAATCCTTATTATTAACCCGGATATCAAATTTAAACAGGACGCCTACTAAAGTCGGTTGAAGAGACTCTATTGAACAATGGCAGTCATAACCATAACCAGCGGGCGTTGCCGGCTGCTGTGGGGGGTTGCTGTTGATACCGGTGAAGGTAGCTAAACCAAAACTTAGCCAGGGAACAGCATCCACTGGGACTTGCTGCGCATTTCTTCAGAAAGAGAGATAAAACTTCAGGTCCTTCTATGCGCTCAGAGCCAATCTAGACTATGATCAGTTTGCTTTGCGCTACCGGCTACCAGTGAAAACTGACGTCATCTTAGTTTTCCATCGATGTATGATTCCATCCACTCAAGTATGATTCCATCCACTCAAGTGTTTCCTAATAGACATAGCTCGTGTAAGTAATTTAGTTAATTTGTAAATATGTAAATGATACTTTTAAACAAAAAAAAAAAAAAAAAAAAAAAGAGACTCTATTTGAACAATGGCAGTCATAACAATAACCCAGCGGGATGTTGCCGGCTGCTGTGGGGTGGTTCTGTCTGATACTCGGTTAATGGTAGCATAAAACCAAACTTAGCCAGGGAAAGCATCCACTGGGACTTGCTGCGCATTTCTTCAGAAAGATAAAACTTCAGGTCCTTCTATGCGCTCAGAGCAATCTAGACTATGCTTCAGGTTTGACGTTTGGCTACAGGCTTACCAGTGAAAACTGACGTCATCTTAGTTTTCCATCGATGTATGATTCCATCCACTCAAGTGTCTCCTAATAGACATAGCTCGTGTAAGTAATTTAGTTAATTTGTAAATATGTAAATGATACTTTTAAACAAAAGTTATAGATATTTTCTTTGTTTTGGAATAAGTAAATTGATTAAAATGGTCAAAAAGAATAGTTAATGAAAATCCATGTGGAGATTAATGTTGGAAAGAAAGTGAATGTTTGAATTCTTTTTGGAAATATGCATTACAGAATAGTTTATTAATACTCAAGATTGAGATAACCAAATCCAATGTTTGTGTCAATCTCATTGGAAGATTAAATTGGTTTTATTTACAATACAATTCATCATTTATTAAAGGAGCAAAATAGCAGTTATAATAGGAATTTGGATGATTTGAAGATTATGAGCTGCGGAAGTATAGTAAAGTCAGTTTAGAACTTTCAACATAACTGTAATTTCCAAATTCCAATATGAACTGAAATTAGTAAAGGGTATAAATAATTATATTTATACAGCCGTACTGGTTGGGGTTTCTATGTGTTGGAAAAGTTACACCTGTATCCAGTCCAACTACAAACGTACTACTAGACCAAGTGTGGTGTTCCGGCTTCGACAAGAGCGTCGCCGACAAATAATGGTTCTACTCTGGATTGAATTCCTACATTAAGAACAACATGGACTGATCATCTAAACTGCAAATTTCTTATCCTTTACCGAGTGCACTTGGGTTGTTTTTTGAGTACTCTTTGAATTTGTTTAAATTTTGTCGAGGGGACATGTTTTCGGACCACTGTATTCAGAGTTGCAGATGTGCTACAACAGGGTTTAACTTTGTAACTCTGCATACAGTGTCTGACCCCATCTGTCCTAATCATAAGTATTGTTTATGTATTTTGATATGAATTCCAACAATTGAGCTCATTAAATTATTTTGGTTAAATATATCTACGAGTTCGTATGAATTTATCCGTGGTCTAAGTCCATGACAACATGTATCCGTTATCATAAGTCATACACTTGGTATAGATATTGCCTCATTTTAGTGACCCGTGACACTATCTTTCGAATAGAAGTGGTTTCGTTGTGTTGTACCGAGGGGAGTGGTTGTCGACAATTTTGCAGTCCAAACCGCTACACTAAAAGGAAATCTGCAAACTAGGAGTGTAATAAACTGCAAAGAGCAATGCTACTTATCCCAAACTTTCAAAAGACACGAGGAAATCGGGTTGAAGGCATTCTTTATTAAAATTGTTTTCTTGTTTAAACTGTTCATATTCATATTTTAACTAATAATAAAACTTAACACTGCTACCTGCTTCAATATAACCAGAAATGTATGTACTTCAAATGAAAAATCGTGAGTGCCGTGTGTGACAGTAATTAGCACATCAATAATTTCTTAAATAAGAAAGATTTATTTTGTGTAACGGAAGGTACACACAAACTGGTTTTTGGCATGAAATATGAACATTACTGAGACAGTGGTTTTCTAGTAATACACTTATACGTACATACAACTAGCATTTATGATGCGCCGTTCCCCAAAGGCTCAAGACGCTTACAATAAAAGAGAGTGATAAAAATGAGTAATAAATATAACATAATGAAAAACAAATCAATTAGGAAACAAGTGTGTCATAAGTGCCTTTTTAAAGGCGTTTACAGATACTTCTTTGTCTTTTTGGTCACGTGTGTGACATACCAAAGTCAATTAAAATTCTTTGTTAGTTACTTGCCTATTTTCTATAAATTTATAATTTTTCAACATAATTTTAAAAATGGAAGTCCACACAATACTTTTTAAGGAAATATTTCAAACAAAAATGAACAGCTATTCAATATTAAACTAAAGAAGCAAAATGGTGTAATAATCTCTCTTTTTTACCCCCAAATATTAAAATCGTTCATTTATGCAAATAAGGGTGTTTGAGTTGAACATATTGTTTAAAACTATCATGCAGGAAACTTGGAGGGATGGTTAATGTGATAATGTAAAGAAATTTGCAATACCATTAACTTCATTTATTAAAAAGGTTTACTTTTTTGAAGAACGGCCCTTTGAATATCTTTAACAATGATATCGTCCATGCCTTCTGGCGTTTTAAAAGTGTATTTTTCCAAAGTATATAATTCAGCTGTTAGCTGCGAAGTGTTTTTAATCAAGCTTCATTCTTCGATCAATACGAAATATTGGACATTCATAACAAGCTAACATGGTTTTTATATCTGCCCATGCCTAAATGATTCAGTTGGCCGTGACCTGAATCAGAGATATCGTCGTGGTAACAGAAAACACAAAATATCGATATTGGGAAGTAATGAACCGTAAGAGTTCATTGTTACTTGTAGAGATGGTAATAACGGAGTCAAATATATAATGATGTAAATGTATATTTGTAAGTGTTAGGGGACAAGTGTAAATTTTGCCGTTGTGGTAAAAGTGGTTTTTGGTTTTTAAATTAGTTTTTTAATGTAATTTTTGTTTACGCCCAACATAAGAAAATAACAATTAAATGGGCACTACCCGATATTCAGCCTCGACAATGTTCGTATCATTATAAAGCTTAATTACATTTTTCAGCTCGCCTCATCTTCATAACATTTTAGGCACCTTCCTTCCCATTATGAAGTTACAAATAATAATTATGTAAGAGGAGCGTCTCTGGCATGGTGTTCAGGAACCTTGTACTATTAAAGAGACACTGCAGGGCACATGCGAAAAATAGTGCGCCCTCAAGATGTACATTAGACCTTGTATGAATTGATTAATCCCAAATCAGCACCCTTATGGGTAAACAGAACGATTTTATAATAAGTGACTCTGGAGTCATTTATTTAGCAGACTATGGAAATGATGGCGTTTACACAAGAAAAAAACACGCGGGAGTTGAATTCCATTGCATCCACCTGTTTGGCAGTTCTATGACCTTATTGGTTTTAATATCAATAAGTACGAGTCTATGATAATCATCAAAATAAACACATGTGTTGATTTAAATTACGGCAAACTTAAAAGATAGCCTACAAATTACCTGGATGTATTTAGCCTCTTGTTAATGCCACTATCTGTTTTGGGTATGTAATTGTCATGCGTAAAATATATCTGTATTCTTCCAATGGCATGAACTATCATTTGCTAAGACATTTCATATTTTGCAAAAATGTGCCAGTACGATTTATAGGTTTAAATTACTGTACAAATAAATTTGTATTCTGAGCTATTGTAATACCAAGCATTTACTGCTCACATTAAAACAGAAAGGCATATTCATATGAATGTGTCTTGGCGATGACCTTTAATTAGAAAATTAGATTGTGTAATTGGATGGGTAACTTTCATCATGTATTTATTTATATGCATGTTAATACTTAAGAAATATATCAGTGATTGCAGGTTTTACGAGCTAATATTCTTTACATTTGCACTTCTAACCGTAGACAACAGAAGGATTCCATGGGATCGGAAGAAATTAACACTTAAAGAGACACGAGGACATTTCAGAAAAAAAGGCTCCCATTATTTCCGAACCCTGTTTTTTTTTCTTTTTTGCATATTTGGAATGCTTACCTTTGTATTAGATCACATCTGAAGTGAATAAGCCGAACACTCCGTCTTTATATAATAAGATGATGATTTAGTATTTTTTGTCGTGCACGACAGAAATTAAAAGCATGGGTTTCTATAGAGACGATTACGATAGCAGGCAAGTTCAAAACAAGGTTTGTGGTTTTCTATTGCACTTCTTTGTTTAATACAATTTCGAAACGTTCTCGGTAGGTGGTCTACAACTCGAATCCTGAAAAAGATCTCCTCCTGCCACTTTAACTCCCCAAGCTTAAAACAATTTCCGTTAAAGCCCAAGGGGGGGGGGGATCTAGGGACCCAACCCAGATAACCACTTTCACATGGGAGAAAATAGGGTCACGAAAGAACCACATAATAAAAATGAAAATCCGAACTTTGTCCTTTGACCTATGGCCATTTGAAATTGTCACCCCCAAAACGTGGTTTGCATAGTTTCATCCTCTGCAACTCCAATATAAGATTTTAAACCAAGAATTGATTATATT